>JAODLI010000013.1:159893-174208 GCA_027575585.1 Percopsis omiscomaycus | reverse complement strand
CACCCCCCCCCCCCCCCCCCCCTGTCCTCTTCCCCTTTCATTGAACAGACTTAAACACAAACACAATTGGTCATGCTGGAAGCCCCACAATGGCACATGGGGGGGAAAGTGAAGTCATACTCAAGGCACGCATGGGTGCCTAGGTCAGGGGGCAATCAACAGCACCACTGGCTACTGTGTCCCCCCCCTCCAAATAAAAGGACAAGCTTGGAGGAGGCGGGGGTGGTCGGATGTTGTGGGGAGGGGAGAGGAGGCGAAGGGGGGCAGGGCACTACTTGGCACTTTCGAATGAGACTGAGGAAGTTGGTCAAAAGCAGTGATATAAATGAAAAATGTCCTCCTCCGCTAGACTCCTCACACAACAGGGGTGGACCTTTTAAATGTAAACAGATGTCTTTTAAAACACTACAGTGGCATATGGGGCCACAGGGCCTAATTCCCCCCAGAGCTTGAAAACGTTGCTTGCTTCCTTAGAGAATCAGCTATGATAACATTAACATTTTCATGTTAATTGTTTTCAAAAAAATTTAAATAATAATGATAGCTCAGAGGCGAGGCCAATAAACATCCTCCTCGAGATCACGTGAGTTTCTGATGGCTAGTTTACATGGCCTACAACATCCTTTCCCTTGTTTAATGGCTGACGATCAGCGCATCATCAAGTATGCATCAGAAAGAGCCTAGGCTGGCGAGACAGACAGAGAGACAGATGAGACAAATGTCAAACAGGCTTATCCTGATCCTAGCCACCTATACACGCTCATTTCAAAGAATCTGGGGATCACTTCAACAACCTGAGCTCGCGCTCTCTGATATGGCGGCCGGTCTGTGCCAGCACAGCCCTGTTTATTTTTTGCTAAGAATGTTAATACCGGCCGCATTCCTCTATTCCCAAATTGCCGTGTTAAATTACCATTGCGGAGAACGGCTGCTATTCCTGAAGGGGGCAACTGGGGAGGAGTGACAAAGGAAGCTGCAGTATACCACCAATTGCAAACACCTGTCGTCCTGTCGGCTGTTAACACCTCTCTGTTTACAGCTGTGACGGGGGCTCACCTTCGTCGCGTCACTCCTGCGGCTGGGAGCCTGGCGAGGCAACAGAACCGCTACTGACCGGAGCAATCTGGGCACCGTTTGAGGATTTTCTGGATTATCAAGACTCATGTGTCATCCCTTGTTTTCCCAAGCAAGTACTAGAAAGGTATTTCTCAATACTCGGGGGTGGGTGGGGGTGGGGGTTGATTTCTGTGAAGATAACACACCCCTCAAAATGGCATCAAACCAAGTCTATGACAACATACCCTGCAACCCCAAACCCCCCACCCCCACCCCCACTCTGCAACAGCTCACTGTTGGTCTCGCTTGGCCAGGGAATTCCCTCCAAGTGGCAGATGTTGATTTACATGACACATCACCAGCTTTTGTCAGAAGATGCTAGGAAGTGTTTACTTAAAATGGGCTTGCTTGCTCATTTAAGCACATGCAAATGCAATCAAAAGAGACAGGAAACGTTACCAGTTATTTTGTAAATATTCATTTGAAAAATGGAAAATCGCATGTACTAAAACAAAAAAAAGGGAGAAATGAGAAGGCTAAACACATGCTGAATTCTCTGAAGAACGCACTGAAACCATAAACTGACTCATGCAGATGGAAACGCGCACCTAGAAAGCAGGACCGTTATCTGAGGCATGCCTACACCACACACACACGTGTATTAATACCTGGTAGACTAACCAGCCCTGCTACTAAGAATTTTCTCTCAGTATAGTGATGACAGCCTGGATCACATATTCGCAGTAAAATTATGTCATAAAAATGAGAACATTTTGTACCTGCAGAACGTGCGATTTACACAATCCATATTTCCAGACACTGACAGTGGCTGGAAACGATACTTATCTCATTTAGGAAACCCCCCCTAATTAGACAGGCATGCAGTTTATTATCACGGAAATTTTGTTAAATACCAAAACGCCCAGTTTTTCATCAAATAAACATATTCCCAATTCCTGTCATCTACACTGGGTGGCACAGCACTTGAGCCGAGTAGGCCTATCTCAATCAAACGCAAGAGAGGAAATGATCTATCTTTTGATTGTAAAACAGACTACAGTATGGTAAACATTGCCAAAGATGTCTGTACGGTGTCCAGTTTATCTCCATCTCCGAAAATAGTGAAGTAGGCTATATTTTAAAACATCTTCACTTGCCATAAAAAAGATCGCAAGTCACTGAAAACCAGATATGAACAATCGACTGATTGACACCACAATAAAGTAAAAAAGCTTTACGGTATGCGTTTCAAACTTGTAGAATGTACCAAAAAAATAACATTCAAAGATAATTTAATCAATACTAATGAACATGACATAATTTGCCAAAAAACCAAACAAAACAAAAAAACTCGATGGTCTAGTAGGCTACTCTTTATGCCTGTACGCGTGCTCGCGGTCCTTGAGAAGGAAAATAAAAAGAATTCCCAGCGCGCTCCTGGCGAGGATCCGCTGTCCTTATATAGGCGGTGTTCGCCAGCAAACATGCCTTGTTCTTTGGAGCCTCTAAACCTCATTCATGTTCCACAATCATTTAAGCTCAACGACTATTCTTATACCGCTTTATACGGGGGACGTAAAAACACTGAATTAAAACACAATAATGAGAAGTTAAAATCGGACACAACAGAAAACAAACTCAAACAGCGTGCGTCAATTCTATTTTAAACTAAACATCATAAATGGCCTTCTCAATGTGTAAAAATAAGTGGTATCTCAAGCCAGTTCAAGTCCAAAGCAGGTTTGAATCAGGCAAAATGCGTTTATTCAGCCCTCGCCGTACAGCAACAGTGTCCTATCGGTCGCGCTACTACCTGCTACGAGTGGTAAAACAAAATAGGAACAAACACAACAGTTGTGTTTTGCTTTCTCGCAAAGGCCACATAGGATGTCTACGATATTTTAGATAAAAATACCCATTCACTCAATACAAATCGAAGAAGAAAACGATCCGACGAGGACCGTAATAACAATCAGGTAGTCCGAGACAGGTCCGAGTTTGTTGCCATAAAAAGACGACAGATTGTGTCTAATTCCATGACGTATGGTTATCGAACTAAACATCAAATAGATAGAAACTGGAAAGAAAATGCTTTTCCACTCATAACGGGGTTAGGTGTATATAACGGTCCGCGGCACAGAGGACCGCTAGGCGGTGGTTGACACGCTAGACAGGTATAACGGTACAGCACATAGGGCTATAATACTGCGCTCACTTGCTACTTTCCAACACTTTCAGCCACTAAAAAGCAGACTTATATCCCACCAAAGTTATAGGAGAAATGGCATGGGGATAGAACAGCCTGTCTGACATTTGCCCAGCCGAGAAATACGCATTAGAAGTTGTTTTTACTTACCGTTATTCCTCCTCGGGTTTGCCTGCTTTCTGCGCTTACACCTGGGGCCATCCGCCATGATCCTTTCGCTGTGTCTAAATGCTGCTGGAGAGTCACCTCCTCTCTCACCCCTTCTCCCCCCCCCCTTCCCTCCCCTCACTCCCACCCCCCTTCTCCGCACCTGGTTTACGACACTCCGCTTTACGACATCACCTTCCACACCTCGGACCGTCCACCCATACACCGACAAAAACGGTGCTTACGGTGCACGGTGACATAACACGTTCCCCCATATCTCTCCACTTATCAGCACACCGTTTTATCTCGTTTAGCATTTTCAGGTAGCCTATTGTATATTGTGTCGAGATTATACATTTTACAAATTGAAAATGTATGTTATATTTTTTTTTCGATGAGAACATTACCTCATGAGTTAATGAGGTAATTTATTATTGGCGCAGATATAAGTGAGAGTGGGTGGGTGGGGCTAAATTACTTATCACTGTTATGTCACTAACATTAACTTTATGTGCACGCATACATACATACACATACACAGTAGTTTAAAAAATATGCAAATGTTTTGCCACTGTAGGTGCCTATCATAAATATAGGCCTACTAACTAATGCAGTGTTGTTTATAGCCTTTACCACCACGGAAGGCATGTTGTTTGTGTTTGTACGCATGTGTGTCTGTGAGAGAGTGAGAGAGGTCATGAGACTGTCATTACTGATTCAATCCACCACCTAAAGAAAGGCCCCGCTGTTCCCCTGAGCAGAGTTCACTACCTCAGTGATGGGGGGAGGGGGGATAGGGGGGGACACACGCATGCCAACACAATCAGCAGATTTTGACTGTATCCAATCAGACCTGAACCTCAGCACGCACGCACGCACAAACACACACACACACACTGCTTATCACACTCCCATAAAAAAAGAAAAAAGGATCACATGTTTTGAGGTGGATTCCTTTGGAAATATGTAGAGGTGGGAAAGACCGTGTTTATGATCTCAGCGCAGAATGAAAGGATGCTGAAGAGGAGCTCATGACAGGCAATTACAGGTCATGGGAGCACCAGTTGCTGCAAGGCCATAGCTATTCTTGAAACTATAAGGTTTCTGGTTTCTGGCGGCTAAATCGTGTAATGCAGAGACTGTTCCCCATATTGAATGTCCTTAAAACACAGACTTTAATAAAATAAAGAATGAAGAATATTTAATTTAGTAACAAAGGTAAATTGGCTTAAATGGCCGCTTTCATATTTATCCTTTTACAGATTGATGAGGTCACAGTTACCAGTTTGGAGCAGACACTAATAGTAGGTGACACTTCGCTGTCACTTGATCTGTGCAGTTTTTCCAGACACAAGGTGACAAGTTCCTTATTGCAAGGTGACCATGTCGTCATTCAGGTGCATTTGATAAAGATTCCGCGCGGCGGGGGGGCAGACTGGGCAGGCTGAATAATTTAGTAGCCAGAGAGTGGTTCTTGTAGGGCTCAGGCTGGCGGCTCTGACAGGGAGTAATAGCTTTAGCATAAACAATAACTCCCAACTTTTTCCAGGTGGGCCTTTTCCAGCCAATAGGAGGCTGGGCTGGGAGGGTGCCTTTAGGAGGAAGGTGAGAGGGGATGGCTTCCTTCCCCGATGAAAAAGGCCCCCAGAAACACACTGCATCAGCAATGATCAATCATGAAGCATTCAGCTAACTGTGCCGTCCTAGCGGTGTTCTTTGCACACCGAGCCTGGAAAATGGGACGCTTGTTATCCAATGGAAAGTCCAATCTTTCCCATTTTCCTTGGATCGCACCACTATTAGCATGAAGTCATTTTTCAACGTCTGTGGAAAACAAAGAATAACAATTGTACGACTACTACCAATAATGAAACGGGTTGAAGACATCTCTGATGCGCTTCATAGGAACTGGAGTAAAACGACTCAATTTATTTGCACTGGCAAATACTCTATTTTTATACAAAGGCAAATTCACTTCTGGCAAATGGGAAATACATGGAGCCAGTAATACTGTTAAATACATATAGCCTTAATGACCTCTCTTTGAGCTAGCATGTAGGCAGGTTAAAGGAAGTCAATTAGGAGACATTGATCTAATTTAATATAATGACAATCTCACTCTTAAACCAATCCTTTCGCTAATAAAAGGCAGAGACAGCATTCCATCAGAAAATGCCCTGATAGGAAATACAGGTGTATTAGCAATATGATCCGCCTGAATAATGACATCAGCAATAAAGCCACGGTATATTGTCTTAACTAAAGCGGGTCATGAAATGAAATGAAAGGCTGACTCTTGCCATTCATATGAGGTCTCTGAAGCTGAGCAGTGGTAGTGGAGTGTGTGTGTGTGTGTGTGTGTGTGTGTGTGGCGGGCGGGCGGGGGGGTACCCTCCTCCACTACATTAAGGGATCATGCTGCTCCCTGAAAATGAGTATTGATCCTCTTAGGACCAGGATCGTTTAGGAGATTAATGCGAGCAGCGGTGAGCTCCCCGGTGCTCCATCCAGGACCGGGGGATCAGGCCTTTGCGTGCGTGGCCCGCCTGCCTGGGGACCTGTGGAGAGCTCCTGGTGTGGGATTGCACTCAAAGGGGGGGCCCTACTACTGCCATGCCATCTGGGCTGTGTAGGCAAAGAGCATCAGTGTGTGTGTGTGTGTGTGTGTGTGTGTGTGTGTGTGTGTGTGTGTGTCTGCCTGTGTGGGGGCGGGGGAAGATGACCGTGGGAGATCCTGATTTGTATAAGAAACAGATACAGGCTGGATGGAAAGAAGGCCAGGAAGCAAGAGAAGGAACACAGAGGAAATGAGAGTGAAAGAGGGGAACGGAAAGTAGCAAAGGAGAGAAGCAGGGCAAGGTACGCCCTGCTCCGAATGGAGACGAGAGGCAGGAGGTTGTGGCAGCGATAGAGAGACACCAAAGACTAAACTGCTTAATCTCTCCCAGGAGACCACGGCTAAATGTGAGCCCCCCCCCCACTCCGCCTCCACTCTCCACTCTCCACAGACCACCAACCCCCCACACAAGACTATCATCGCCACAGCACTTTGCTAGCCCAGCGCTCAGCTGCAGTCAGGGCGTCTATCAGGCAAAAAGAGTGCATAGGACACACACACACACACACCTACTCATGAGTGCTCAGGTGGAGCCTACACTGTAAATAATACAATGGAGATCAATTTCAGCCAAATGAACCTTATGAACATTGACAATATTATGTGGTCATTCATGAGTTTAACGGGAGATAATGGCCCTCTTTGTTTGAAAATCTGCTTTAATTCCTGTAAGTAAATACCAAAATACATACAGATTTGCACACAGATTTAATGCCAGTGTTTTTAGGTCAAATTGCTCCCATTGGAAATTCCTAAGACGAATATAATAAGTATTCAGAAGTTGTTGAATGCATGTTTTTCCGACTCTAAGATGTAACAATAATGTTTTGAAAACTTGTCCGTCTTTTCTCCACCAAGCCAAGAGTATTTTCATCCCTTTTCCGTCTGGCTTTATGGAGTTTTTTTGTGACAGGAAGTTGCTGACCCTGGTTGGAATGAGCCACACCCCAAACCTCAGCTAGAATAAAAGATGGACAGGGAGAGATCTACCACACACCCCACAGCATTTGACAAGTAGTATAGGCCAAGCTATACTCGTACTGGCTTGTGCAGGCCTTGGTCCGTGGCATAAGGCCTCAAGATCTGCAAAAAATATTCTTGAAAGTGTATATTCCTATTCCCTATAATAATTACCAGGATAACATAATGTAACGATAACTTTGTTGACAGTGGAAACATAATTTCACGTAAAGACATTTAAATAAAACTTAAAGCTAAATAAAAAAGGGCCTGGGATGCCAAAAGTTTTGAGAAACTACACAGTTTATTTGATTATATTTTCATGTCTGCCGCTCTCTGCCTCCCTCTTTGTGTCTATCTCTGAGTCTGTCTTTCTCTTGTTCCTCTCTTGAAACTGCTGAGACGAAATCTGCAAGAGATTAGATAGCCGGTCTCCAGGGTGACAGGGGTACGATAGGCGCATAGCAGCACCTCCCGACACTCACACAGTAAAACAAACAAACAAACTCCCTTGCTCCCATGGTTCCACAGGGGTCGTTTGCCTGAGTTCTGAGAGCAGCTGACCTGCTGGTGAACACTGCAATGGCCGTCTATGCAGCAGTCCAAAGTATATACTTATTTTGGCCAGCCAGTGTGTCAGTGCCAGCACTTATATTAATTCATCCTCATACATGCGTTCTCCCTCCCTCTATCTCGCTTGCTCACTCACTTGCTTTGTAACCCCCCCCCCACCCCACCCAACCCTCTTGTGTCTGTCAAAAGAGACAGCCATCTCCTGGAAACTCCGGTTTAAATTTATACTGTGTTTATTGGACCACACGGTGCATTTTACTGCTCATTTGTCGTTGACGCTGGAACAACCGCTGTAGGCTACGCTTTGCAAAGACGTCAAGCTCAGTCTATGAAACTGTTATTTTTGGACACATCTTCTTTTGCACTTGACATCATTCAAGTCACCCTCGGTGAAATACTACCTGTAAAGAGATATGGGATATTATTGCTCAGGTGGATTCAGGAAGGATATTTTCCAGACTGCTTGTTTGCCTATGTTCCTGTATCGCTTCTATTGATCTGCTGTACTGAAATCTGTTTTTTTTTTTCAAGTTTCTTGCCACGCTGTTATCAAATGTGTTATAAAAATATATATATATTTGTTTTAAAATGGATGTAAACTGGGACTGGTTATGTAAGTGTGTCTGGGTGTCTGTCCCTCTAGAATACCACGGCTATATTCAGTAGGTGAATATGTCATTGCTGAATTAAGGAGTCTTGTTGTCCCGGTTCCAACCCCCTCGCCCCCCCCCCCCCCACCCGCCCCCCGCCCCTTCATTCCGGCATACACACTTATAACACATTTCCTTGCATACGAACAGTAGAGAGCTATAAATGTACATAGATGCGAGCCAATCACTACGGTGTCCCGTCACTCAAACGCTCCATATTAAGCTTCGCTTGTCAAACAGATTGTCTCCGCTGCTCCAAGCAGGCTGCTCTGCGAAACAGCTTTCATTAAGGGAGGATTGCCATGGGCCATAGTCTGTCAACTTAATGCAATTTCACAGCTCAGCTTCCACGCGGCCACTTCAGGGTCCGGCCGCGGCCACCCACACCTTTACAAGGGCCAGCAAGAGGTGCTGAAAAGGTGACGGACTGCTACTAAGTTTTCGGAGCGAAACGGGAGCCCCAGAATGAAATTCCAGTACAGGAAATGACTGCAATAATAATATAACACCCAGTAAGACTTTGGAAATAAACATACACACACAAGATAATATTCATTTTGTGTTCCCATTTAAGTTTACACGAAGGGGAAACACTTAGCTGAGGATAAGTCAGTTACAAAAAATCTTACTTGAAATGAGGTACGTACTGTAATTAATGGAAATTCAAGTCATTAAAAAAAATATATAGTGCAGTATGTTGTGAATTTGTGTAAGCATATAAGAAAAAGATAGTGGATAGAAAATTGTATAGGCCTGCTGCTTAATGTCCAACATTAGACAGTGTCCATATCCATACAATTGTGGTATTGTGGTTCCTCACACTGTAGGCCCCAGACACTCCAAGCTGTAGATGAGGGGAGGGGGAGTCATAGCCAGCACCTCCACAATCACTTCAACCACCTTTTGAGCCTTCACCCCTAAGGTGAAAGCCAAACACACGGAGAGCGTCACGCGTGAAAAACTGAGTTTGACATCTGGATGGAACTCAATAGTGAGATAGTGTTTAATTTTCATGTTTTACAGCTCTGGAGAGGGCGAGGGTGCCTTGGCTCCATAGTTTGGAAGGGAGGAAAAGGCCAGAGAGCCACAAATCCTGAAGGGGATTAGGCCATTGGAAACCTCACACACACAAGTACACACACACACACACACAAACACGCAGAAGTGCTTATACACACGCATACCTAAACCAAAGACTTAGTAAGAGGGAAAAAATGAAAGCAGAGTGTCATTTGTGTGTTCTCTCAGGTCCCAGACGTCTAAGGCGCTCTCCCTCACCACTGGATGGGTTGTTTAACATGGCCCCTTTGAAAATATCCACTGCTTAGAAAGCTGAGCCTTAGCGTTGCTACAAGGCCACACACGGTGGGATGTGACTTGTCTAATTACACGGAGGTATTTCTACCATCTGCTCACAGTTCACTCATGAAGATATTAATATTATTACCAAAAAATGAGAACCGTGTGATGACAAGGTTTCGTTCCTATGTTCTGGAAAAATACAAGGACCCAGGTATAACAATAGCTGGCATAATGGTTGACCTAAATCAGTCACAAAAACCAAACAACAATCGTGCAAGCCTTCACATTAGGGAGTCATGAACAGGAGAGGCTCATGCTTATTCAACGTGTCCACTGAGGTGTACAGTCCCTTCATTTAATATTTCCATAAGGTTGCATATGAGTACGCGCCAGGCATCCCTGTAACAAGAAGGTAATGTATTCCATGCCAATGGCGAAAAGGTACACTTGGAACATCCCTCACAGGAGTAGGAGTTGATTTGACAGTGGACACATGCATAATCAAGCTAAACAACCAATGAATATTTCATCTCATAGCATTTCATCTCCAAAGATACAAACAGTGTAATGTCTCACATAATGAGCAAGGTCAATTACTTTCATTAGCAGAGGGAACTAACAACAGTGATCTTGATCTTTAAATAATTATATAAGAAAAATCACTGCAGGAAGAAACAGATTTTGATTGTATGCTGTGTTTGACAAATTGTCACAGTTTTTTTCACAAGATTTTCATTTTTATTACCCCTAATCTTAGAAATCTTTATTACGTCACCCGTTGTGAGGACAGGTCTGGCCGTAACTCATCTTGAGCCACAATACACAACATGGCATGCATGTGCAGTGTAACAACAGTTGGGTTTGCAGATGTGCAATACCAGCACAGATGAGTTTTTTCCATATAGCGGCGGTAGCCAAATGTTTGACAAGTCTGGGATGTAACTACAGCTGTATTTTTTTCTGAGCTTCCACTTTCTAAACACCAAGTCATCAATTATTTAACAGAAAAATATCTTTGTAGGACAGAGAGTCCTAGTACTAGTGTCTTGTACTAGTATTTTAATATAACAAACTACTAGGCCTATAGAAGGCCTAGTAGGCTTCCACATTAGCCAGTCCTTTGCACCTCCCTCTATTCCCTCTACTCCCACACTTCCTGTCGATAATTTAAACGTTTTTGCCGCCCTCTCCACAGAAGATATCAAAACGCTGATTGTATCCAACTGGGCCACTACCTGCCCGCTCGACCCGATCCCTACATCTCTTCACCAAGCCATCTAAAATGACATCCATTTGACCATTCCTCACCTCCCTGATAAATTCCTCCCTGGCCACAGGCTTGGTCCCAGCTGCCTTTAAAACAGCTAGAATCAGACCGCTACTCAAGAAACCAAACCTGGACGCATCTGCACCTCAGAACTTCAGGCCGGTATCTCTCCTTTTCTTCTTATCCAAGCGTCCCTACCTCTCACACACAACCTCCTGGACCCCCACTGATCTGGGTTCAAGGCTGCTCACTTCACTGAAACCGCTCTCCTCACGGTGACAGAAGCCCTGCACACTGCTAAAGACTCCTCCCTCTCCTCAGTCCTCATTCTCCTAGACTTGTCTGCAGAATTCGACACGGTAAACAACCTGGTCCTTCTATCGACCCTTGCTGAATTGGGCTTTGCCAACTCACCGCTCTCCTGGTTTGAGTCCTATCTGACAGATCGTTCCTATCGAGTCCCCTGGAATGGACCCCTGTCCAAACCCTGCCCTCTTACCACTGGGGTTCCGCAAGGATCTGTGCTGGGACCGTTACTCTTCTTGCTGTATACCAGATCTCTTGGCTCTGTAATCTCTTCTCATGGATTCTCCTACCACTGCTATGCCGACGACACCCAACTCTACCTCTCATTACCCCCATCCAACACGCAGATCTCAACCAGAATCTCTAATTGTCTCGCTGACATCAGTGCTTGGATGTCTTCACATCACCTCAAACTCAACCTTTAAAAGACAGAGCTGCTCTACCTCCCGGCAAAGAACTGCCCAAAATGGACCTGTCCATTACCCTTGAGAACACCTCAGGGTCCTACTTTCCAACTACAAAGAGTCTCAGTGTTGTCCTGGACAACCATCTGTCCTGCGCAGCCAACGTTGCCGCAAGGACTCGAGCCTGCAGATTTGCTCTCTACAATATCAAAAGGATAAGACCGTTCCTCACAAATGAATCGGCACAGCTCCTAGTCCAAGCTGTAGTAATCTCACTTCTAGACTACTGCAACTCTCTACTTGCCGGATTACCGGTCTCTGCCACCAGACCCTTACAACAAATCCAAAATGCAGCAGCCCGCCTAGTATTCAACCAGCCAAAGTTCTCCCACGTAACCCCCCTCTTCCGAGACTTTCCCAGGCTCCCCGTCTCAGCCTGCATACGATTCAAGACATTAGTGCAAAAGGTACTGCCCCGCTCTACCTCCAAGCAATGGTAAGATTCCAAGCCCCAGCCAGAGCACTTCGACCTACCACCTCGGCTGGCAGGCTGGCACCTCCGTCGCTACGAGCTGCGTGTAAGAGTCGCGCAGCCCAGTCCAGGCTCTTCTCTGTCCTGGCACTGCAATGGTGGAATGAGCTTCCTGCAGCAGTCAGAACGGCAGAGTCACTACAGATCTTCGGCAAGAGACTTAAAACCCACCTCTTCAAAATCCATCTCAGTACCTCGGCCACCGATCTTTCTACCTCATAGCACTAATCCCACTAACAATCCTCATTTCCTCCCTTTACTTAAAAAAAATCCTTCTTTCTACATTGTTATATCAGCTCTTAGAATATTAAGCACTTTGCAGTTAGCAATTATAGGCTGAAGAGTGAATGATAACTTTCGATTATTGCAATAATTGACTGTTTGAGAAGCGAATGATAACTTTCAAGTAATGTTCTGCAAATGCATAGTTGAAGTAACCTAGTTACATGATGCTGCGCTTATTCAGGGAGAATGTTTTGTGCTTGCAAAAACTGGTGGTTTACCAGTTCAACTGTTGACAAATGTACTAATTGTAAGTTGCTTTGGATAAAAGCGTCTGCTAAATGCTGTAAATGTAAATGTAAATGTTAATATAGAAGCTACAGTCAGAGAAGATGGCCTTGCAAGATAAAAAAAAAAAAAAAAAAACGAACAAAAAAGAAGCATTACAATTCTACATAGTAGAATACAAAAATACAAGATTAAAATTTATGATTAAAAAACTCCTAATCATAGTGATTCTGTTAGCCTTCTGGCATAGACCTACCTTGTCCTCAGGCAGGTCTAAGAACCTATATACCGTAAGAGAGGGAATTAACCTGCCACAGCTTAAAATGGTTTAGTAAGCACTGGTCGATACTGTCATTATCCTAAAGCAATTCTTAATTCTATTTAGCTCTGAGCTAAAGATCTTTGTATTGATCTCAAAGTACATGCCATAACTATTTTTTTTTCTCGTTAAAAAAACAATAACATGAGAGGAGCTTTATTCTTTTAAGCAGTATGCATATACACGCTAACAATGGTGTGCATAGTAGCCTACTTCATCTTTAAATTAGGATATACTTGCAGGGTATAAATAAACGCTAACCATGGTACAATCAGGTATAGCATTTCCTCCAGCCACACGCTCGACCAGCTCATACAGCTGATAGGCCTGGGTGGTATAGCATTCGGTTTAAGGTTGGTGCTATTTTCAAAAGCTTATTTTCCCACCTCTGACAAATGCTGATGAACGTTACCTCTGCATTTCATCAAGGCTTACAGAGCACAGCCTTTTCTCTTTCATATCCTGTTTAGGGAGATGAAAGATATTGATATTACATGTGCAGCACTATCAGCATAAAACACAACCTCTAAGCAAAGTAGATGTCACGACACTTGTAGCTAAGTTCCTGACTGCTCAAGCCATCTGTAGATGCTGCCACTCACGTTGTCTGTGTTGCAGAGGCAGAAAGAGAATTCCTAAGCGCCAAGTTAATGAACAAAGCTCTCTCTCCCTGTCACCAATCGAACCCACGTTTCTCTCTCTATTTCAGCCCCCCCGCTCCACATACACACACACACACTACAGCAGAGAGCGACACCACCTGCCAGAGACTGTAGACTGTACCCTGTGACAGTGGTTAACAGAACCGGACATGTGTTGCCGCAGGTGACTCAAATTGCAAAACTAACAACATCATGCTTCATTGCACCAACAACTCAGTGTTAAACAGCAGTTTGTGTGTGTGTGTGTGTGTGTGTGGGACCATTCATCCTACGCTTGTGTGGCTACATGTATGTGTGCAGTAATTAATTCAATATATAGTATTTTACTAAATTGGTTTTTAATATTTTACTATTGTTATTTTTTCTAAATATGTAATTGTAATTAAATATGTGATTATTATAATAATAATTATTAGTAGTAGTAGTAGCGGTAGTAGTAGTAGCGGTAATTGTAAAAGTAATAAGAAAATCTGTGTTTTTTATTTTCTGAAGTAATAGCAATGTTATTTGTATATTATTGTTACAGTAAATTTACGATTAGTTTCGTAACACCAAGTTACATATGATGTCAAATGTTCCTCTCAGTGTTTTAAATGACAATATACATGTCTGTACGTATGCGCTTATTTACATATTCAACACTAAAATACAAAATAACACAGTAGCCTACTTTCAGTCCAAGAGGCAAAGTGCTTTCCTCTCCTCTAACATCACAGTCGCACTGGAGGGTTACATTTCGCAGTCTCTCATTGGCTAGCTTTGCCGAGCCAACTAGGGCTGTACAAATTCTCCCTAAAATAGGTA
>JAODLI010000013.1:143146-159793 GCA_027575585.1 Percopsis omiscomaycus | reverse complement strand
AGAGGAGAGGAGAGGAGAGGAGAGGAGAGGAGAGGAGAGGAGAGGAGAGGAGAGGAGGGGAGAGGAGAGGAGAGGAGGGGTCAGTATAGGGTTGCTGTAAATGTACTCACTATGATATACTGTAATTAATAAAACATATAATACAATAAACCCATCCGCTGAAAGGACTGTATAAAGAATCACTTTTAAAGAAATATAAACATAAATGAGATGCCATGGCCGCCGTACAGTGTTCAGTTCCTACAAATATGGGTCATTCATCAGAATTGGTCCACACTCGGGGTCAAACAATTTTTGTAAATTATTATTATTATTATTATTATTAATTTTCTCTTCTCTATTCACAAAAATTTGACCATATACACATTGTACTTTATCCTAAAAATCTACTCAAAAAATAGTAATAGTAATAGTAGCAATAGTAATAATAATAATAAATATCACATTGTATTTTAAATATTGTGGAATTAATATTTTTTACTCCAAATTTGTCACTGCCAAAATTTGTAATGAAAGAGAATACATTTACGTTTTTATGTTTTTCTTTAAAGGTTTTTACCCTCCAGTGAATACTATTTTATTCAATTATAATGAATATTTTTAAATATTAAAATATATTCTGTAGAATGTAACTCTGTAGAGTGTCCCATCCCATGTATAGAATATATGCATATAGGTAGCATCTTACAGACTCTATGACCTAGTACCAGCATCCGTACTTTTCCTGAAAGGTCTGATATGGGAGGTTGCGCACGTCCATCAAGCTAATCAATAACACATTATAAACCGGAGCAGAGCCAAGAGAGGTTACCGCTGTCACCACATGGCTCGCCATGTTAAATGGTTGACCGGTTCTCAATGGCTTTAAGCGCATGGGCGGAGCTTGATAGCGACTGCGATAGGTACGTGAACACCTAGAAAATACATCGGAGCTAGTATACAAACTATTACCTACTACGACAAACACTATATTACAACATAAAAACAATGTAGGGTATATTGGCTTCGATGCTGTTTAAATGCCCTCCTCCCCTTCTGGAAACACCTGCAGCCTATGAAGCCACGGGCCCCTGGGAAATCACACATTAGCATTTAGCTGTTTCATCTGCTGCTCTAATCAGAGCCAAACGTTTCAATAATACAACACAGGAGCTGTTATGCAACCCAGAGAAGGGTGAGCAAGGGAGAGAAATACATGGAGAGGTGGAGAGAGAGAAAGAAAGCACTCACTGAGAAGGTATTTCAAAAGGTTGCGAAGCATTCGATGTGTCTGCCAAATGGTTGGATGGATTCTTTAAATGGGTGGGAGAGAGTGAGGCAGCAACCCCGAATAACCTCAACTAGCAACCCTAATGACCAGCCACCAAAAAGGTCCTGCCAAAAGGATTGCAATTGTTAAACCAAACAATCCAGTGTATAGTAAACTAAATGGATGCATACTTGCAGTATGCATCCATTTTTGTCTAATAGTAAAACTTGTGGCTGTTCTGTTTCACACAATATGATCAGATTAGAACACCTTTCAGCTTGCACTGTCTTTGGAACTGCCTACCTAACGATCCATCAACTTTATGTGAGGCCCTTTTCGACGCCAACCTCTTCGGCAGTCTGTGCTCCTTTCCCGGAGCTTGGCAGCCCCTGTTTAACTTCTCAGGCTTACAGGGAGCAGGAAATGACCTATTGTTCTTAGATAATGTGAAATATAATGTTCCCCTGCACTCTTGGAAGGCATTCTGCCCTGACAGCCTCATTGCCGTGGGCAACAGGAGGTGCCAAGTATGCAGGCACCTGCCAAACAGAGACGTCCATCAACAAAGGTGCTTTGCAGCCGAGAAAGGAGGTGGAATCCCCCAAAGACTTGTGTATACAGCCTTTTTCGCTGAAGCTCACCTCCGCCCACTCCAGCCAGCCTCGGAGATGCTCTTGTATATTTTACTGTTGGTGGGAAAAGACACTGCTGAGTGCATTTTGGGCAATGCCGAACTGAAGGTGTCGCTTCACTGTTCCCATTGGAGAACAGTGGAATAAAATACTTAAATCCAATCAATCCACACGTTACGGCCCCAGCAGTCAAGCCAGTGAAAAGCTCTGGTTTCAGAACACACACCCTTCACAAACACATGTGAGAAATGACACCGTTTCCATGCAGAAGGGCAACACAACGTGTTGGAGGGCCCTGCGCCCAAGCGCTCGGCATGACAAGGCCAGGTTGTTCATCAGATGTCGAGAACCTCGTTGATCATTGCAGTGCGCCGCGGAGACGCTCTCTCCCTGCTGTGGAAACGGCGAGGGAGCTTGTTTATTTGAAGGCATCACTAGCCAAAAACTCATAAATATCCTTGGCCCTGGTACAGAATCACTAGGCTTCCACCAGAACAGCGGAGGACGAGAGGGGAACTTTTATTTAGTAATGGAACTAAAGCAAAGTAGGAACACCGATGCCTGCATGAAAAGATTTGGAAGACACCACATGTAACCACAAATTTGTCATTAAACACTGCCATTATATTAATGCTGTTTCTCTGGTGTATCTATTCAGGGAGGCTCCCTGTGTTAGCAAATTATTACTGTCATCCTCCGTAAACTCAAAATATTAGTTCCTCCGAAAAGGATAATCATGGGACTTTTATTTCATGTCCCAAGGGACTCATAAATGTGTCTCATAAATGTGCAAAGTGAAGGTTTATTTGGAGTTTAAGCAAGGCAGCAAGACTTAAAAGTACAGTAGGTCTACTTAAGACAGCATTTCACCTTTAAGTATACCCTAAGAGAAGGCATTACCTTTTTCTGTTGTCTAAAGGTATGAATCCTCACAAACCATGTAAAGGGCATCTTAGAGGGGAAAATCCATGGATGGAGGCATATTCAGGTAATGAAACGGTGTAATTCTGTCAGATTAGCAACAGAAATGAATGTGTGGGATTTAAGTAATGCATGGTTGTGCTTCCTTTTCCTCCATTAGTCATCTTATACTTAAGCATTTTTTTGGAGGAGGCGCGTACCCTAAATGGATTAAAGTCACAATTCACTCGTCTTGTAAAGCAGACGTTTAGGCATCCTGTGCCCTGCATTTGTGTGACCGTGTGCGTTTGATGTTTAAGCAGCCGCCCACTGTAAATTCCTAACAATCACTGACTCGCCTGTCAACCAAAAGATCACACTCACGTTGAGAGATGAGTAACAGTGCCATCTGTTGTCCTTCTTCCAAAGTTACGTGGTTCAGGCCTTCATCTTCCCTTAGCAAAGAGGAGAGGACCACAAACTTTGCGACGCCCCAGAGCACAGAAACTAAACCTCCGATGTGCGCAAAGGAGTTGTGTTTTTCGTCTGTTGCATTTATCAATTTGCCACACGGCTGATCGTAAATCTGCCAGATCGCGTGAAGACAAATAATGAACTCACGAACCTCTGTACTTCCTTGCAGCGAGCGGCAGTGCAGTGTGTCAGAGAGAGATCAGAGCGCCGTAACAGCAGAGGTGGTAACTACACACAAACAACAAAACCTCACGTGTCGCGGCAGGCTTGTTTGCTTCGCAGACGGTTAACTCCACTATAATTACAGTACTGAACTGTGAACGCTGCAATTCGAGGAGTGAGTTACCCCTGATGCCAGGGAACACTCTTTAAATATTTCAGCAGGCCCCTTCACCACGTAGCAAAGGAGCCCCTGCACAAGTTGGCCACTATAGCAGAGTGGGAAGGGGGACATGCACGCATGCAGGCAAAGCACATACATACACAATTACTGTATGTAAACTCTACATACACACACTATTAGGCCTAAAGGAATAAATGTGTGTACGTGCATGTACAGCATATGTGTGCACATGCATATATTGTAGCCTACATAAAGTAAGCATGCACACACACACACACACACACACACACTCCCCAGAGAGTTAAGTACTGTATGTCACTGTTAATAGATCTTTTGCCTGTCTCTCCTTTCAGAGAAACCTGAGAACCCCTGTGTGTGTGTGTGGGTGTGTGTGTGTGTGAGAGGAGTGAGGGGGTGTACCTACACCTGCCCAGGGTCAGGGCCAAGGCTCAGCCCGATGGCGAGCGTCCGCGGGGACACAAAGGAGGAATTCTTCAACCTCTTTTGCCTGAGCCAACAGGGGCTAAGTGACACAGTCAGCCTCTAGATCCTGCAAGTGACCATGAAACAAACTAGCCGTCCACTTTTTATAAACGGCACGTGATGTCGGACTGAACATAGGGGCAGCTTCTAGATAGCATTAGGTTCAGCAACAGTGGCGATAAAAAAGAAACAAATAAAAAAGTCTACACTACTCTCTACTATGGAATAGCTGAAGCAGGCGACCCATGAAAGTGAGGAATGGGCATATGTAATGGATAAAGAGCCCTGTCAGACATTTGCTCATGTTTCCCAGCAACTGGAAAATGATCCCAGGCATGGTCTGCCATACCTGAGCCTTGATTACATCACACACACGATGATGTCATCAGACACCGACGTCAGCGCTCAATGAACTCGGGGGGGGCTGGGGGTCCTCGTTGTGTGTTTACTGGAGCACTTCCCCCTTGGGACCTGCTGGGCGCTTCAGGTATGACATCAGCACCGCTACACTTCCCTGACACACGTGAGTCAGCCGGGCTTGGACGGGAACGGCGAGAGGACTCCCACTTCCAGCTCACGGAGGAGGTAGAGGAGAGGAGAGGAGAGGGGGAGAGAGGGGGGGAGAGGAGGAGGAGGGGGGAACCGAGAAGACACACCGGAGAATAACAAGGACTTGTGGAGATCGGGTGCACACATGAAACGCCTGGAACAGAAAAGGGTGGGGAGAGCGAGGGACGCAGCACGAGAGAGAGAGAGAGGGAGGGAGAGAGGAGATGGATTTCACCAACGCCCGCCTGTCAGAGCGCACACCTTGGCCGCTGCTAAGCACTTTTAGTCCTCGTGAATAATTCAAGCGCCAAATGACGCTCCTTTGTGTTAGTTCACTCGTTTTCTCTCTCTGGCTTTCCCTTTTGGGGACTGATCAAGCAGGGACACATGCCTGGCCTGTCTGCTGTGTACCACACCCGATGGTCAGAACATGGACAAAATACTTGAGGGAGGCTGGGTAGATTGGAGGGGAAAAAATGGGTTATGTTGATTTAAAATCAGGGTTCCCACTGGGCAGGGAATTCGGGAAAATCCTTGAATTTAGAAATCTCTGTTCCAGACATGGAAAGTGGGGGAATTTACTCAATTCAAGTAGCAAGTCATGAAAAATAAGTGGGATTTTGTGGTTCTCTGGCACAGAAACAGTTCTCTGTTGTTTTAGAGTGACAAAATGATCTCTGCATTTGCTCGACATTTGACTTGACATTTGAGTGGGAACCCTGTTAAATAACAAAGAAAAGAGTTTAAGTGCTTTAGTCATTTTAACAGAATCAGAAAAAGGGAAAGACAAAAGCACATTGCACCACTGGAAGCCTGCTGCACAGGACTGTGGTGTGGTCGAACTGCGGAGAGCCAGTTTCCCTCCTGCGCTGTCCCAGAGGAGAGAAAGCAAGAGAGGGCTGGAGCAAAGAGATGCTCTTTAAATGGTGGATCAGTTATCGCTGAGCCGAAGAGGCCATACGTGTGATGAACGCTGCTCCTCGGAGAGCCCTGGAGTGGGTTTATATGTGGAGACGACAGGAGTGAGAAATGAGGGAGGGGAGGAGGAGAGGCAGACAGAACAGGAAAAAGTAAGGCAGAGGAAAAGGGATAGTTCACGCTTGCCACAGCAGAGGTCTGAGAGAAAAGAATAGTAGGGATCACTGAGAGATCACTCCCGGTTACCCGGAAGGTCCGGTTTAACTTTGGCGCTCTATAGAAATCCTCTGCTGTCGCTGTAAGGTCTGTATTGATGTGCTATGATCCACTAGTGAAGGCAGGAAGATGGGCACAATGATTACACACCCTACATGTGATCAAACGAGACAAGCAGCATTCCGGAATTCCGATAAACACCTCTTTTCCCTCACATCTCCTGTCTCATTCCCTTTGTTTTCTCTGATGTTCTTATTAGTGCCAGCGTGGATGTCAGGAAGGAGAGAGGCAAAGGCAGCATTTCTGTGCAGAAATGCTTTATGATTCATGTTTCCTGCGCTTTGATCTGGGGAGCTCGGCTCAGCCCCGGGATAAACCATTTCAGGTTGTCTAAACAATTTCCAATCACAGTTTCCATATTTAGGTTTTTCTTCGGAGGAGAGAAGGGAAGGACTCGCGTGCTAGCAGGATTCTTTTCTAGCCAGCACGGAGGGAAGAACCGGGTTCTCTCCGCTAAGAGCGAAGCCAGGTGAGTCGCGCAAAAACACGCATAAACACAAACTCCGACACGTGCACAAAAGCACATGCGTCAGGAACACTGTGCTCCCTTTGCACTGTCAATTTACTGGTGAACCAGGGGCCTCACAAAATAAGAAAACGCCCAGCCCTCATTGCTCTGTCTCCAAACACACATCTGCTTCTCAGCATCTCTCCTTCCATAATTTCCCCCAGCAATCCACCCATGTTCTAATTATAAACCCCACCCACCTATTCTCTGCACAAATCCACCAAACCGACTGACAAGCGCCTCGCTCTCTCTCTCTCTCTCTCTCTCCCTCTCTCTCTCTCTCTCTCTCTCTCTCTCTCCCTCTCTCTCTCTCCCTCTCTCTCTCTCTATCTCTCTCTCTCTCTCTCTCTCTCTCTCTCTCTCTTCTTTCACTGCGGTTAATCCAGCGATGTGATTACTGCAGTGATTTAGTGGTTCGGGGGAAGACAGGGACGCACGACAACTCGGGCACAACTGAACTCGGGCATTTCTTTCTTCTTTGCGTGGGGACAGAGAATGTTTCTGTGTGCTGCATGACATCATTCAGCTGTTCCTCTGGGCATGACTCCATCCCGACCTAGCAGATCCAGCCCAGATCCAGCCCAGCTCCATAAAGCAGGGAGTGCCGCCACATTCCCCCAGCCATGAACTATCAAGCAGCATTAAGTCACCCTAACTGTCAGCCCCCACCGCATGTGTCCTGCAGTGCTCTACAGCACATGTGCAAACCATGTAGCAAACACTGGCAACTTTTCTTTCTGTTCTATTCTGTTCCTGTTGCTTTACACAAACACACCCAGATGTGTCGGATACATCACACATTAGACATATGCACTCATAAACTTCATTTGTGGTCTATTTTTCATACTGTACACACATCATACCCCCTAGGGTTAGGGTTAGGGCCTCTCTCTCTCTCCCTCGCCCCCCCCCCCCTCAGTGGTGTCAGATTTGCAGTGTGCATGCCGCAGGTAGCTCCTTGTGTACTTGGCTCACAAGGGCAGATCGGGATCCGGTTTCCGCCCCGCACTGTCCCAGCGTCCCTCCGCATGCGTCCCAGCAGACCCCCATCATGCATGACATCAGAGCCTCTCAACAGCCGAGCACAGCTGTGGCCACTAGAGCAGAGGAAGCCCCAGGATCCTCTTAAGCTAAACTAGCCCAAGCTAGATTTCACTGGGATTCTTGTCTGATTGTTTCACTGGAGAGTGGTCAAAGGGATGCTAATGAGGCTAAAAGCTTAGGATAATAGCTAAACTAAAGACGTTTTCCATCATTTCCATTGTAAGATACGATATGTAGCCTACTTGTTTTTTGTTTTTTAGGGGTACGGTTTCAATTTGAATTGAGGCATGTTAACAGGTGCTGTCTACATTTCCACTTCCTTCCAGAAACGTGATGTGACCAATGAACAACTGCAGAGCGCACCTGTTTTCTACAAAGCTGGGAAACAATATCCCATTCCCACACCACTACACTAAAGACTCGAAAGACTAGACTAGAAAAAAATAAGCCCTGCTCTCTCTCTCCTGCATTTACTTTTGTCACAGAAGAGTGCGGCAACAGTTTCCCTTCAGATTTAAACCTCACATTTGATTTTAACCGCTTGATAAATGCCCTCGGAGTCACGATGAAAGAAATAGATTACAGTTCTCCTGCCAGAGATCATGCCTTTACCATATTTAGGAGGCTAAACAACAGAGACACCACGTGGTGACAAGGCACAGCCCATGAACACAACAGTAATGGCAAAACATTAGCACAAGCTGTGAGTGTGTCATTTCCTACTCTCAAACACAGATGGCTATACGCCCTCTACAGGCTACTTGTTGAATTTATAATCGTTATAAATCCAAATATAACTGAATCACAGAAGACCCTTATTGTGCTTTTATCACACTAATCTTACAAGTACACAAAAGAGGGATTGAGCCGGGAAAGCGATCAATGGAGAAACATTCAGTCATAAAATTTAATTAAGTAGTAAAAATGTAATTTAAAAAGGCAATGTGTCACAAAATTAAACACACGCTGTAGACTTGGGATAGGAACAAAGCTGGAAATGTGCGAGAGCAGATTGGCTCAGATCACCTGACGGCCGCGGGCGGGTCACAAAATCCCCAGAGGGCTCTGCAGAGGACAGCTGTTTCAACTAGTCCATCCACACACACACACACACACACACACACACACACACACACTGCAAGCTGTGACGGCTAGCTGGAGGTGGTTAAGAGCCATGGGTCCATATGGTGGTTCTGGGTCACTGCCACCGCAAGGACCACCGTCGGTTCAGAGGTGACTCACGTCTCACTGACATTAGATTACACACATTTAACAGAGTTTATCCAGGCGTAGCCCACCCTGCCTTCGTTCTGGTTGGCTGGTTGCGTGCTTTTTCAAATGTCATGCTGTCAATCACGTGGATAGCGTAGTCTCTGATAATCAGACAGAGCTGGAATTACCCTAATTTCTAGTGTCTGTTTATTTTATTTGTTGATTTAACTTTAGATAATATTAACTAATCTAAAGGTGTCTCAAACTCAAATTCCCCACTTACTATCTTATCTTTTGTAAATGGATGCGGATTAAAAATATGTCCTGGACTTTATCATTAAGAACTATAGTCATATTTACTAAACTTTAGTTTAGGCCTATACTGTTTCTTACTTTAATTTGTGATTTTCAGTTAATAATTAATTTGGCATACAGTAAATCTAAAGTGGTATATAGGCCCTAATAAGCTACAGTATATACTGTAATTGGAGTGGATGTCAAACGCTTTTCTCCTCTCCAACAATAGATTTGACACGCTTGCAAGGTATGTCCTACAAAAACTTTAATGCAAATAAAACTCCAAAACCCTTCTCGTGGTTCGAGTGTGTGTGTGGTTTCCACACCGGGAGAGATCTGGCAGGCTGTGTACCTCTGAGGCTGGACGTGCCACGGTAGATGGAAAACAGCCCCAAAACACCTCCAAAATAATTCAACAGCCCCTCTGTCTTCTGCTCCGTGCTATCTTTGATCTCTCCAACCCAGGGCTTCTCCTGTTCACATTCATCTGCCCGTACGGCACTCTCTTTTATGGCGACGCACTCGCTGTGCTGACTCTGCCTCTTTTCACAGAAATTGGATTCAGCGCCGGCTTTATTCACACAGGGATCCACTTCAATGCCTGTTTTTCCCCCCCCTTTCCTTCCCCTGGCAATGCCACGGCGAGAGGAGAAAAGAGGAGAAAAAAGAGAGAGGGAGAGAAATAAAAAGACAGAGGAGGAGATGGGTGAGAGGT
Organism: Percopsis omiscomaycus; assembly: GCA_027575585.1. Lineage (NCBI taxonomy): Eukaryota > Metazoa > Chordata > Actinopteri > Percopsiformes > Percopsidae > Percopsis > Percopsis omiscomaycus. Next base: position 150,193 of record JAODLI010000013.1, on the reverse strand, counting down.
TTGCTTTATACTCCCTCGGTTTGTATCTTCATCAGCACAGAGCCACGGCTGTTGGATGTGGTCTGTCAAAAAGACCCGCTTTCTTCACCTTTTAGAGGTAGCTCACATCTAACTCACACACGCGTGCGCACGCACGCACGCACACACACACACACACACCTTTCATGGCTTCAATAGCAGGTGAGTGGTGTCTGTATTTCTGTATTTATTTTTTTGAGGGTGCATCGTTTATTAAACATGATCCTGGTAATGGGGAGAGCTGTTTTTTGGCTGTTGTTCAGTTCCTCTTGCTTCAGAAAACTCAATTAGCCACAAAGGCATAAAAATACGCAATACAGAGGCCTACAATAAACAAATGAATTCATGTATGTGAAACCACATGCGGTATCTTTTCATCTGTGGTTTGTAGATAATCTGCCTGCATACACACTAGGAGGGAGTATGGAGAAGTGATTCTGATTGCAGGTGATGGAGTGTATTCCTCCGGCTCGGCGCTGTGTCTCCTGAAGAGGCCCCCAGCCGACCCTACGCTCCTCACCTGAGTAAATGGCCCTCGTCAACCACCCAGCTCTTGATTACGCCTCTTCACTACAACGGCGGAGAGAATGGATGGAGGGCAAAGGAGAGGGAAGGGTGTGTGTGTGTGTGTGTGTGTGTGTGTGTGGATGTAAGAAACAATGGGTGTGAGACGCATGTGAGACTAGTCTGATAAATACAGTAAAGGGCAGTTCAACAACAACTTGTCTTAACCACTGAGAAATAGCTCAGAACTAAATTAAGAAGGTTTTATCTTAAACTGTATCATACCAAAGGCACACAAAACCTCTTTCCACCAACCTAGTTCCTACCTTCTTCTGTAACCATATCATCAGCAGCAGCTATTTGGACTACTTCAAAAATTCCTCGCTACTCCCTTAGAGCAGAGGAACGCAGCAGCTGTCATAGAAGGGCAGTGTGCCCATCAGTTGCTACTTTGTTTGGTGCCACTCAATAATATCTACAGTATGTTCTTTATAATGGATGTTATGGGCCTGCGAGAGATGATAAATACTAGTTGAGATAGGAAATGCACCGAGGACCTCCTCCTCGCAAACGCTCCGATCTGCGCATAACACCAGCACCAAGTGGCCTCCATCTGTTGTGAAAGGAGCGTCTGAAAACACATTTGTGTAATTTGGCATGTTCTTTCAAATGGAAATAATCTGCCTGTTTTCCTTTCCAAAGGAGACGCTCCTTCTATCGCGGCTTTCAAGGTAAGATTAAGAGGACATTGTTATCGCTCAGGTTTTAGCCCTCTGTTCTACGATGATTTTTCATCCTGAAATCTCACTGTTCGAAATACATAATGCTCCTCTTTGAGCCACAGTGCTTGGTCACTATCCACATATGAAAGGGACAGGAGAGAGAAACTATGAAAGCAGTTAAAAACAGCCAGATTAACCATCCACTCGAAATAAAATAGAAGAATGCCTTCTCTATTTTTGTGTCCACAGAGTAAGACAGGAACAGGGCTTTACAGCTGATGCTTCTTGGAGACCACAGCGTTGAGCAGATTAAGGTAAATGATATGAAGGGTGGCTAACTGGAGCTCTTTACCACAGCAATGAAAACAAGAGCTTCTCAGATGCTGTATGAACTAGAATCGCACTCACATGTACAATTGCTTAAGGTGCCAGTGATCTAAAGCACAAAAATTATGTGGAAAAACCGAACAATATTTTTTAAGCTAAAGCTGAATTTCAATCCATGTCCTAAATTACATAAATCCCTTTCAAACTGGTCAAAAGATATGTGTACTGTATGTTGTTATTATGGAGCCAGTTGAATTGAATTGAACACTTTTATGCTACAGTGGTTTATACAGTGTTTACAAGTCCTGCTCCATTGAGCCCACTAATTAAGCTCTGTGCACATACATCATTTGGTTAGCAAGTGTATTTCATAAAAATTGAAAAGGGTGGAAAATACATCATGGTGGACTGGACAATAAAGTCCGTAAGTCCTTGTGAGGACCCATATACCAAATTTCAGAACGGCCGGGCACAGCCTTTCTGTGTTTAAAAGAAATGTTTGTTATAGTGCCACTGTTAAGCAGTTGTATAATCGGTCCATCCCTGACCAACTGTCAACATATTTTGTAAAGTTGAAATCTACTTATCATGCACACAGGCGGAGAAACACATTGGACATCATATTATTACAATGTGAATGCTAGTGACACAGGAGACAATAGGGGAGCCTATCTGTGTGTGTGTGAACTAGTGAAGCTGTACAGGAAATGCGTGATGCTATTTTGTCAGAGAACACAGGAATACAAATAAACACACACACACACACACACACACACACACACACACACACACACACAGCGGTAAGAATAATGCTTCCCCTATATCACAACAACAAATCACTCTGAACGGGCGATAAAACATAATACCAAGAGTCTGCATGTTCTGGTGGAACGACATGAACTCACGCTACAGCTCTCAGGCTTTTGGATGAGAACCTGGTCTCCACCGTAGCCCAGACAGCCGGTTCTAATCACGGACCTACAGTCGGGGGGAAAACAGCCAGGTTCTGCCGTTCACAAATACACAGTTTCAAGGTAGGACGAGTTAAAATACCTTTTCCTGTCACGTAAACACAAAAACACCCTCCACGAAAACATGGAGGGTGAACATACGTGCCCCCCCCCACACACACACACACAGAAATGGCTCACCTCTATTATTCCTCACCTTTAGGTCACTGTAGGGACAGTTGGATCAGATCCCATCATCATCCAGTAAACACACAGTCAGGATTTTGCATACTCCTAAAATACATGCTGGGCCTGAACTAAGACAAGTGCCTGTATGGGCATGTACACACACACACACACACACACACACACACACACACACACAGCTCCTCCCTGCAGGAACAGCAAGTCAAGTTTATTTATAAAGCACATTAAAAACGCTAAGACGTTAAAAGCGTGAAGGCAAACAGACAGGAGGACCCAATGAAACAGAGGCAAGAGCAACGCCGTGTGAGAGTGCTTAGTGAGAAGACAACCAGCAACATTAAGGCTTTACGTGGGGTTTAAAAACATTGATGGACGACCTAGGGGGAAGGCGCGGTCGCCATGGAGCTTTTAACAGAGCTGGCGGGACGGGATCTCAGAGGTGTTTAGCAGGGGAGAATGAGTTAGTTCTGTTAGTTCTGAGTCCTGAGGTACCGTAATGGAGCTGGGAAGAAGGGAAAGCATGGACGACTTGCTCTTCTTCACAAGCTTTTGGTGAAGGACCGAACCAGAGCCGTCAGTGGAAAGATGCCCCCTATCGCTATGGAACTGATCTGTCCAGCATCCAGCATTTAATGTCCATCGGACCACCCAACAAGGGCACAGTTACAGTCATGCACAAATACCACTTTAAACAGCGTGGCAGTTTATCAGAAAAGAATAGAGTTCACATATCTGTCTTTTTATAGAGAACAAAATAAGAACATTTAAAAAAATCCTATTTCTTCAACACAAATAACTAAACTAAATTAATGAATTAAAAAAAGAAAAGTAAATACGTGAAATAATATTCCCTAAAAAGGAATTACGACACTAACAATACTTATTCTATCCTCCTTTCCTCCCTTCCTATATTTAAAAAAAAAAAATCAGCTTAATCAGCTCTTAAAATATTAAGCACTTCAATTAGCAATTATATACTGTTTGAAGATTTAATAACTTGAAGTGTGAATGATTACTTTGATTATTGTAATTTCTGTAATAACTGTTTTGAGGATTAAATGATAAACCTTCGAGTAATGTTGTGCAAATGCATAGGTGAAGTAACCATGGTGACATGATGCTGTCCTTATTCTGGGAGAATCTGCAAAAACTGGCGGTTAACCGGCTCAACTGTTGACACATGTACTGATTGTAAGTCTCTTTGGATAAAAGCGTCTGCTAAATGCTGTACATGTAAATGTAATTTTCCTACCTCATTGTTGGCGCTCTCCATGAAAGACCCTCCTAAGAGAGCCGCCATCCAATCACAGCTGGAGATCAACAGGGGCTTGTGGGCGTTAATGGTCCCGTCGTCCAATCGAAAGGTGACATCTTAAGACGGGCCGACACAACACAGCACATAGTGACAATAACAATGCGAATGCCTTGTTTCCACAGCAACACAACACAGAACTGAAGATGGTTTGCACTTTGTGGAAAAATTTGATTGTCGTCGTTTTTTTTTTACAGTGATCGCTTCCAAACCAAACAGTGTACGTACAGCATGCAGGCCAGTGGGGGTGCTATACTCAGACCACCTACCCGTGAAGGTGCTCTTGGCCAGACACTCCTTGATGCGGTTGGCCTTGCGGACGTGGAAGGCCTTGGTGATCTCCTGGTTCATGAAGGCCTCGTTGTTCATGATGTTCTCCACCATCATCCGCAGGTCGAACACCTCCAGGATCTCTGCGATCTGAGCAACCTTCATCAGGTCCTTCTCCGTCTCGTCCAGCTCCCCCGTGTAGAGGAACCTGCATGCCACCGGGGGAACCACCGGGGGAACCACCGGGGGAACCACCGGGGGAACCACCGGGACCACCGGGGGACCACCGGGTCCGTCACAAACCAAACAATGACATGACGGGCGTCGCCCCATTGGCTGACACGGTTCAAACGGGCCGAAGGCGTAAAGACGCGACTTCAGCCGCGGCCGATCGGGAACCTGTTAAGCCAATCGCGTGGCTGCACTGACCTTGCGTAGCAGAAGTATAAACTGCCCGATGCAACTGCCAAGATGGCTGCCTAGTGACCACACTTAAAGACTTTGCCACCAACATAAACTGTTTTCAAGGTGGACATGAACACTATTTATAAACTACATTGCGGAGGTCTAAGGTTTCACACGTACCTCCCTTTTGTACATCGCAAATGTACTCTCTGTAAACTCTGAAGTGAACACATGAGAACGTGCTGCTTTGCTAAATCTATCACATTTCCGAACAAAACCAAGGGCTGAAGCCACTGACCTGAGCACAGCACTAAAGGGACCCAGCTGGATGGAGTAGTCCATCTTGACCACGGTCATGGGGGCCGGGGTGCCTGTGACCGGGTTCGCTACCGTCTCCTTGTGGATGCTGTAGAAGGCTTTGCTCCACGACGCCAGAGACAGCTTGGTGCGCCGGTGTTTCCCGCTGAAACTCATCATGCGCAGGGTGCCGTCACTCTGAGAGAGAGAGAGAGAGAGAGAGAGAGAGAGAGAGAGAGAGAGAGAGGGAGAGAGAGTATTCGAGTGGTCTGTGCGTTCGACTCCCACCCAAAAGATCATGGGTTCATGCATCTTTGAGCAAAATGTCTAACCCCTACCTGCTACCTAATACTTAGGTCGTTAGGCCTAGGGTTAGGTTAACCCTAGGCCTAGGCCTAGTACTCACTGTAAGTGGCTTTGGATAAAAGCGTCCTCTTAATGACCTAATTGTAATTATTCAGCACACACTTAGGTCAGAGTACTGTTAAGTATCCATCTACTCTATCTGACTCTTAGTGAGACTGTTAAGACACAATAGAGACTAGCTTCATGGTGGCTAAAGTTAGAAGCCTTGCTTCAAGGCCCTTAGGGTCAGAAGCGTCAGTTTGTAGGTGACGTCCCGTTCCATGTCAGTGGATGTGGAAGCCGAACGTGGGGAATGATCTCACCTTCGAGGCGCGTAGCGAGCAGGGAGACAGCTTGGGCAGCACCGCCACCTCTTCCTCCGTGTCTAAGCTGAGAGTCCTCATCAAATGGTCCCTGCCTTGTCTCTCGGTCACCACCAGACACTGGGACTCGTCGGAGAAATCCATCTGAAGGAGCAGAGTGGAAGTGAGGTGGCTGACTTAAAGCGTGGAGCGCTAACACCGGCCGCTAAGTGAATGCTTAGTAACCAGTCCCCACAAGTGCAGTTGTGTCTCCACGCCAAAATGTGCTTCCCAGTGTTGGCCCAGTGCCGGCTAGCTAACCCACCGGCTAGCTAAACCACCGGCTAACTAATCCACCGGCTAGCTAACCCACCGGCAAGCTAAACCGGCGGCTAGCTAACCCACGGGCTAGCTAAACCACCGGCTAGCTACACCACCGGCTAGATAAACCACCGGCTAGCTAACCCACCGGCTAGCTAAACCACCGGCTAGCTAACCCACCGGCTAGCTAACCCACCATACCGCGAGGTGGGCTCCTCAATGACGTACGCACCTGGAAGAGATCATAGAACTTGGAGGAGGACGTGGATAGGTAGATCTTGTGGGCGAAGACGTGGGTGTGGTCCTGCAGGACGAACATGACGTCGGCGCAGAGCGGGCTCTCCAGCAGCAGACGAGCGCCCCTCGAGCGGCTGCCCGGGATCACCTCGGGAATCTTAATCAGCGGGGGCGGGGCTTTGGGAGGGAGGAACGGTGCCTGGAGGAGGGGCTTCTGGACCTGAGGGAATCAATAAGAGTCTGGGCGTGAATGATCTGGACTCCAGACCCGTGGCTTTAATGCAGGAGTAGCTTGTAGCTTGGCAAGCTAGCTTTCCAAAGTAGCTTCCTCAGCCCTGCTGTTTATAAAGGGTGCTATGTCATGGTGACGTACACATGTCACCCGCGGTACCTTGCGGAGATGTGACTTCCAGAACTGCAGGTGGCGCCGTGAGATGAGCGCAGCTCGGATGGCGTTGTCGAAGACATCTTTGATGCCAAACTGGTCGAAGACGCTGGTCTCGTAGTAAGGAATGCCCAGCTCCTTGGCAACCTCCCGTCCACTCTCAGGGGGCAAAATGTCTCCTGGTTTTATGGGCCTGTGTGATGGGATGTGCATTTACTAATGTTTAAAATGTAACAAGTAGAAGTAGTAGGATAGGTTAGTGGTTAGGGTGGTCGATTCCCAACCAAACGATTGTGGGTTCGATCCCCAACAAGTCTGGCCTACCTGTAAGCATCCTGGAGCAAGATGTCTAACCCCTGCTCCTTAACACTGTAACTGTACTCACTGTGAGTCTTAACACTGTAACTGTACTCACTGTGAGTCTTAATACTGTAACTGTACTCAC
>JAODLI010000013.1:114062-128586 GCA_027575585.1 Percopsis omiscomaycus | reverse complement strand
GACAACATAGTTGTGGATCTTATATTGCATTTCTGTCACTAGAGCCTCTTAAATATTACACACTGGTCCTTTAAGTATGAATGAGGAATTGCTGTGTTAAGTAGTTATGGGTGAGCAGCCATGACATTTTTAGAATGCATACAGTGAGATTACCTGTATCAACTAGAGAAGATACAGAGGATAGGTTGCTAGATTATTTACTTACACTGACAACATTATGACAACACCATCAACATAAGTGAGCATACTACATATTCTACACTGGGGAGTAATTCTGAGCAAGGGACTGAGCTTTAAACAACTTCACACGTGGAGACCGACCACCCAAATCACTCTTGGCATTTCCTCTACAGGTATAGCCAGGCAGATGCTCTGAAGTATGTTGGCATCGAGCGAGAGATGGAAATCGCCTGATTCTGACTTCTACCTCTGCTGGATCAGCTCCTCAAAGGCCTTACACACACATGCACATTGTTCACTTACACACACGCACATTGTTCACTTCAGGAAATCCAGAGGACTCCTCAAAGCGCAAGATATCTTCAGCAATTCTGGGAATTTTTGAACCAACCGAAGAGAACCTTTCTTGCGTGTTTCTTTTTTTTTTTCTTTTTCCTTCTTTAAAAGCTTTTCCTATTTCTTAAAGTATGCGCTTTTTATTTCTACCTTCAAATCTTCCTCTTCTCTGGGGCATCTGGGATGCACTGTTCCTGCTGTCCTGAACTTCCCTTAGATAAATACAGCAAGTCATGCTACAAACTGTGCTTTTGTATCAGGGGAAAGCAGTCTTCTAAAAAAAAAAAAAAAGGCATTTGAATGCAAAGTTTCAGGGACCAATCCTCCACCAGCTGTACCAGCAGACCAAACACGCTGTTTGTGTACATGCGTGAGTATGTGCACGTGTGGGTGTGGGCTAACTCAGCCGTTCGCTCCAGAGTGCCAGATTGCTCTGTCTGTAAAGCGGGAAGGCATTCGCAAAGCAGGACCAACAGAATTAAAGTCCCTAATCAGTTATTTTGATTGGAATTTAACCATCCTAACAGTTAACTGTGCAAAAATAAGGAAGTCCCTTCTCCGTGTCTCACCAGCTATCCAAAAACCAGTTAGCCATACAATCTTAAACAAACCAATTTTGTGGCTGACCCAAGTCATCCTCCAGACTGAAACATCTAGGTCCGCTATATATGACACAATCGAGGAGGGTTGCTTTTGTTATGACTTATAAACCTAGGTTATAGAACTTTGTGTTTGAGGACTCTCAGTGATTGTAATGGCAATACTGTAGGTAATCCTGCTTTGTGAAGCTTTCCTCCACTATGAGGTGCTATTTTTAGATACAAAACCAGCGTTACTAACACTAGCCACAGCCAGTTAGCCAACCTTTTTTGTGGAGTTCCTGTGAACCATGGTGGTTAGTTGGCCACTGTGACTACTAGCACTCTGTATACTGGTTTACTAAACCTAACCAAAATCACACTGAAAATCTTTGGTTTTCACTGATCCTGACACTGATTTAGTCTCTTGTGTTGTCACAGTTTTCCCACTGTAATGAAGTGCCACACTTCACTTTTGTGACACAGCCCCCACCACAAAACTTCAGTAGTCCAATGTAAAAGCAAACTGGACCGCTATATATATATATATATATATATATAATTTGCTTGGTGTGTTTCATCAAACCCTGGAATTATACTTTGTGCTGTGCCTTTAATCCTTGACAGAACATGTTGGGGTCCAATTTAATAGAAAAGTTACTTTTCTGTCTGTGCATGATAACATTGTGTATTTGTAAATAAGGGGTTGGGGCTTTGGAGTCTGTTTAGATAATATGGAACTTTTTTGTTGTCTGAATACAAAAGTGTTAGTGATTTGATGAAGGCCTGCAGAAAGGAATATTTTGTTAGGTAGTGTTGGAATTAAACTGTATATTGCTGTACTGCCTACTTCACGTGATGTCCAATCGGTATAATTTGATGAGCGTTCCTGTGGTTCAAAGCCTTCTAACAGTGTACAAACAATCATTGTCAAAAAGAAAATGTAATTGTCTGACTTCTGGTGCTTGCAAAAAAAGAAATCAGATCTACCCAAGATCTTACTGGACGCAATACCACCTTTTTCTGCTCATGTGTATGGGGAAGTTTCTGATGCAACTGCCACCGCACTTTGGAATAATGGGGAAAAGATGTGGACTCCTTAAATGCAAGTCATTGTAAACACACTGGTTAGGTTTGCCGTGAGGAAATGAATAGGCCTCCACACCATTGTTTATAGAAACCAGACTGGTACAATCAATCCAGTCAGACATTTCTCAGTTCACACTATTCATGAACTGGTTTTATTATTTGTATAAAAGCAAACTTCAGGTTAGAGTAAAAAAATTTTTTAAAAACTCAACTGTGAAATTAAACTGATTAGGTACCCAATTTAAACTGGGTACAACTTGGTGCAGATGCTGTTAACTTTCTAGTGCTTCACAGCCTGTTCTTTCCTTTTTCATACTTCACTCCTGCAGTGTCAACCCAGGACCACTTTCCTTATTGTCAAGGTGCTGATTTTCTAAAGTTTACAGGGAATGTGTTGTAAATTGCAGAATAAACATATTGCTGCAGTGATGGTTCGGTCAATTGTAAATCTTCATGAATGTGATTACAGCCGAGAACCCAACAGAGATCCCAACACAAAGTCTCAACAGAAGCAACCATTAGAGAAATCTTTTATTTAACATTTAGAAAATGAAACACTATACAAATGTCCACCTTGCATTAATGATACAGGTGACGCATACGTGACCCCAACTGACCTCAACACCCTCGCAACACGGGCGTGCAACTGGGACAACGTGAACTACTTAATGATCGGCTCCATCGCGTACATAACTTACGGGGGGGGGGCAGCGTTGTAACGTTCCAGTGGGCTGTTCAACTGTAATCTCGATGCAGGTAGGCAGTAGCATGCAGTAACCCTGGTGTGTGGCTCTCCTCTGACCGACTGGGCTATTTCACCAAGTTGGCTCTTCTTAAAGAAGTCTCAGGTTCATATATACACATGAATACGAGAGGGTGCGCATGGGATTTGTGTCTCGACACAACGGATGAGGGGCTTCCTAATCACGTGGTCCAAAAAGTCACGAGATCACACCGTTGGCTGTCTTATGACGATGATTAAACCCTCACACAACCCTCAGAGCCCGGTGTGTGGCTTTCGTTTCCCATTTGCAGGTGTCCCATTTTAATCACACACACAACGTGTCGGCCAGTCAGATGGATCCACACTTTTATTAATTAGACATTAAAAATGAAATGAAAAGAGGGCAGAGCATTGAAGCGATGCTTAGGCTAGGTAGCTGTACGTGTCCTTCTCACCGTCCACTCTTTCAAGGTACTCCTTCTCAATCAGGATGTCAATGCATTTCTGGCCACCAGAGGGAGACAAAGATGCAATTAACACCAAAGAAATCTCATGAAATTGTCTTTCACTAATGTAATATCTAAATTTCAGGTTTTTCCTCTTCTCAACCTGACTATTGACAGCAAGTAGAATATAATTAGGGCTTTTTTAAGTCTTGTTAATAGTAAAAATTATCAGTGAGACAATACTACTAAGACACCGCATAAAAAGATAAATCATTATAGTGTTTACCTTGATGACAGGGACTCTGGGTTTAAAGCGAGAAGACAGCTGGTTGAGGACTTCAGCAAGGAGCTGCTGGTGTTTAAGAACCTTCCTCATCTTCATTATCCTCACAATGGCAGCCTGCGCGCACACACACAATCATCTGCAATCATTAACAATACCAGCACCATCTTAAGGGAACGTGACTTCTTTGTTTTCCTGTCTCCAGCTATATTTTAAACCCACCCATTTAGACAGTCAGCAGGAGATATTTTGGTTGGAAATCAAATTTTCTATGAAATCACAGTCACACTAGCATGGAGAGCAATACAATAAATATTGAAAAGTTCTAATGAGGTCCAGGGTAAATTCCTATCAAGTGAGGAGGTCGACTAAGATTATCACTTCAACTCTGGCGTGGAATTTGTATTCGACAAATTCTTTAGGGGTAAAGGAGTAATTAATACATTTTCAAGTCAAGTTTGCCAACATGAATAAAAGAAACTGAGCTGAGTGTTCACTGTGGGTACTCGTGTGAAATTGTATGGAACCAAGCCTCAGACCTGTATGAGGAGCTTGCGGTCCTCCTCTATGTTCTTGTGGGTCGTCTCCTGCTCCTGTTTCTGCTCCGTCTTCATGGGAACGTTGATGTTGACTCGAAGCTTCTTACTGAGAACAGCAAGCACCATTCAGCTTGTTAGAGTCCTGACAGTAGAAGAAGTAGTACACACCTGTTCTGTTCTCTTCTCATTAGCTAAAACTAGCTTAGCACACCCTTTATATGACAAAACTTTTCACCTGAGGTCTTCATTAGATTAAGACCAATTAAGGGCAATATGTTCTTTGTAGGTGCCATGTTTGCCAAATGGCAAGACATTAACACATTTTGCATGAGGAAATACAACAGAGATGTTAGGGACAGTGGTCATAACTTTAAGACCATGCTCACTTTTTATATCCGAGGAAGAGTTTAATCAGAGTGTCTGGTTTGAAGTCCACCTCGTCGACATTGGCATTCTCATCCTCCAACACCTGACAAACAAGCACCAGTACAGGTTTTGGTTACCATTGCAAAAGCAAGACTAAGCCAATTTTATTGCATTAAAAACCATTCACACCACACATTTAACTTGATGATTCATTTGATTGGCAGGTAAGAAATTATTTCTGTGACTACATACTGATGTGTGATCACACAATTAAATTGTGTTTGATATGTAAAGACATAAAGGTCATGTATCCAACGCAGGTAGAGAGGTGTTTATTCATATTAACTCACCAGCAGTTTGGACTTTAACAGGATCTGCAGGACCTGAACTAGAATGTCCTGAAATCAGAAAATATTAGGGAAAAACAAGGTCAAAAACAGTCAATTCTTTAAAAACTGGAATGAAGTTGAATTTCAAAAACATTAGCCACATTAAGCAAGCCAATATCTTCTAAAACTTGGTAACAAAAACAGGGAGAATTTAAGTCATTCAGTACATTTGTCAACCGCAGATAAAAATTTGTTTTCATCAGTCATCAGCAGAGCCTTCACATAGACCAGGCCACATAAGCTGAAGGAGGGGCGTTTGGTGCCTCTAGTGGTTCCTACCGTTTTGATCTGCGTGCTGTCTGTTAGCTGTTGTACGGTATACATGTCCTCTGTGTTGTACTGCAGTAGGATGGCCATCTGGAAGGTGGAGGCCTGCAGAGTGTACCTGAACAACAACACAGTCACTCAGAACCTGCCTCTGTTTTACGTCTGTAATAGAAGGTGCAGTGCGCCCCCTGCAGCCAAAGGCTCCACGTTTCTGCCTGCGCTAGTTGTGGCTTGTACACTACCAGACTATTCAAGAGTTAGCGTTAGCATGCTGTAGCGCTGTACCTGTTCTTAAAGCAGTTGGTGACCAGCTCTCCTTTAGACAGGTGATACAGCCATGTGAGCTTCCTGCCGCTGTGTCGGCTGCCGTAGAAGGCTGTGAAGCGCTGGTAGCTCCTCTCCAGCTACAGAGGGACAGACGGATAGAGAGCTAAAGGCACAGAGTATTGACACAAGACAAGAGCTACTATGTGGATATCAAAGGTCATGATTGGTTTCATAAGAAGAACTAATTATGGCCATATTATTATAACAACATTGTCATTACTGTATTAATATAACCGTTCTAATAATACAGACAGAATGCAGTTATCAATAATGATTATTTTGTAATTTGTCTTTGCTCCAAACAGTAACTCTTGACTGGGCAGGGCAGAAGCCACCATCATTAAAAGCATAAAGAGCCATTTTTAAAAAAAAGGAATTTAAAAAAATAATTTACATTTACAGCATTTAGCAGACGCTTTTATCCAAAGCGACTTACAATTACATTGTGCAATTACATGGAGCAGGTAGGGGTTAGGCATCTTGCTCAAGGATGCTTACAGGTAGGCAGACTCCGGGGCTCGAACCCACGACCTTCTGGCTGGGAGTCCAACACCCAGACCACTAGACTACCCTGCCCCCCATAATAAAATAAGAGACACAAAATCTGAATTTCAGAATACATCAGACAGCAGGACCATGGGCTAAAAATAGCTCATTGGTTATAGCACATGCTGTGCTCTGCTGTGCAGTGCGCGCACACGTCACCTCAGAGGGCAGAGCGAAGGTACAGGATTGCTGGAAGGGCCACGAACCAGAGCTCAGAACCTGGATGCTGAAGTCCACTGCAAACACACAGTTGAGAAAACATATTGAAACAACTCATTCTAATGAAGATTCTCCCATCACTCAGGACGCTTCTTAAGAAACCAAACATCAATTCTGGGTGTGTGAGCTTACAGTCCAGAGGTTCAGAGTTGGTAAGGTGTTTCTTGAACTGTTCATTTAGGTCTTTGCTGACTCCGATGTCCTGGAACATGCGCTGCAATTTGGACGTGTACTCAAACCCACACGCTTGCTGCAGGTACACACAATGTTTGATTTCGAGTTTATTATGAGTCAAAGGACTTCAAGCCCACATTTAATACAGGAAACACAGCAGAGCTTGAGAAACATTCCCCCCTCCCCCAAAAATTGTAAAGCCTGCAACTGGCCAATTAGAGCACAGCGAAACCCAAGAGGGATAGGAGGAAATTTAGAGTACGAGTTTAAATACTGTTGCAACACTCTGTATGCGACAAATCATGGCATTTTGGACCAAAGAAATATGTTATGTCTTGTTTGTTTACACACGATTATTTTGGGTGAAAAATAACAATTGTTTTTTTTTCTGTCAAGCTAGATTGTAGCTGTAGATTTAAATACTAACTGGCTTAGTTTGCATTAACTACATTGACAGAGCAAATGTTCTTATGCAAATAACAAATAACATCTGCAAGATGATGAAAGCATTAGGCTATAGCTTATCTTAATTTGCATTTTATTCAAGCGTTACCATGGCTTATTTTAAATGTAATATAACTAAGTTAGTCTAGTTAAATGGGGCGTTTCTACCAATATACACGCGTGCCCTCAATATAGTATGCGTGTACGTACCTTGAGTTTAGAGATCATGCTAGCCTCTGCGTCGTCGCTAGCACTGTTCTGGTGGACCAGCCGCTTGGCGAGCATCTTGGCATAAAACTTCTGGAAGACATCTTTGTCCTCGATGTACTTGAACACGACCATCTGGACAGACACATACACAACCATGAAACCATCACATCACTTTCAGGGAATCTTGAACTGCCATAACCACAGGACAGATGATCTTACCACTTGGTTGAGTGTGTCCTCAAGTTCCGCCTCCTCTGGGTTTTTAGAGCTGGAAGACAAACGCATTATTGAATATAATCATAATCACAAGTTCTACAGCACCTGTGGCAGGTGGTTTGACTGCTAACCTGTATTTCCAACCAGGAAGAGGTGAGCCAATAGTTGAAATGTGTAGTTATTGGTTAGAATCAACTCTCCTGGCAAGAAGTTTCACTTACCGCTGCTCTAAAAATCAGTTTTAAGCAGAAGCGGTCCATAGAACCACTGCGTTTTTAAGAAGGAACGCTGCCCTAAATATTAACTTGACAACTACAACCACAGTTGTGGAGCGGTGTACACAGCGCAGAAGCCCCACCTCTTTTTGAGCAGCGAGTCGCAGTATCTGGCCAGCAGCTCAGGGGACTTGCTGGATGACTGAGCCATCTTAGTGACAGCGTTGTTGTTGATGAAGCGTCCGCAAGCCTGTGGAGAGACACAGCAGGATCACACCACATGACAACTCCTACAGCCGTCACTACAGAAAGCACTGTGTCCTCTGTCATTTTGTACAGCCTAGAGGGCTGTAGTCATCTCTTTATAGTCTACTTGGAGCAGCTACGAGGAGGTTTCTGCATCAGTTTGGGACACATCCAAGTGTCACACTTCAGATATCAGTTAGCCTTTTGCAATGAGGGAACTGGGAAATCGCTTCTACAAAATGTAGAAACTAGGGATGCACCGATTGCGTTTTTGACCAATTTCGGCTATTTAAAAAACAAAATTCAAGCCCGACTGTCCGGTTCAGGTCGCGACTGTGACACTTTCAGAAGCGGCTTCCATCAAAAATAGACACGGTGCTTCTTTTAAGAGCAGAGCCGCTTCTGAAGTGTACCGTGGTGCATTTGGTGGATTCACGAATATTGACTGGAGTGGCGGCAATCAGATCCAGCCGCGTTGCAGCTGGAACACGATGCAGCTCCGCTCTTGATCGACAGTAAAGAACAAATGAGAAAAAAAAGAAAAAAAGGTTGCCGATTGCATGTTTGGAGTAAAACCTGTCTAATTCTAATTGATTGGTTTTGAACAAATCCTCTACTTAGCAGCCTTCTCGTTTTGCCCCCAAGATAAATTCTAGATGCTCACCTTGTCGAGGGCAGCCACAAAGCCAGCGTCGTTGTTGAAGGCGGACATGACAAGTGCGTTGTACTTCTTATGGACGTCCAGCGTGGTCTGAACATACACCTTGGGGTCCTGGGAGGGAAAGGGACAACGTTTTCAAAAGGGACTAAAGAGAAACAGAAATAATTATATAGAAACCGAAACAAGGATAAACAATATACACGTAACCCTTACTATATCACAGCAGGGTGCCAAACAAGACATTTTAAAATAGACCAATCAGTAATGGTTTTTTTTGACCGGGTTCATGCTGCTAAGCTGTACTTACGTTGAGAGCAGCCTCCCCACACTTCTCAATGGCAGCCAGGCCTTGATTGTGGATGTGGGTTTCCAGAAGCTTCTTCAGCTCGCCCAGGCCGTCTGTGATCCGCGAAACCAGGTTGTACATGCGCCCCAAGTCTGACAGGAGGGGAGAACAAGTTAAATACAGCAGATTGAAGTCTTTGTACAGCTGTTCAGCAACGTGGTAATGCAAAGCACGTACAGCTCTGTATATTGGCTTTCAAAATGCATTTAAAGCTGCTGTAACTGGACGCTTAAAAGGTTAGGTGTGCCAAGTCGAGTCTCTCTGCACTGGATAGTACAGGAAGGAGGTTACACAAAGCTACATCTACAGACAGAAAGCTGACACAGATTCTCTCCGACAGGGTTTTTACCACGAGATTCTCTCATAGCTTTAAAGCCGCAACCAACAAATGAAGCCCTACCCTCGTTCTTGTCTGCATCCAGAAGGTTCTGGAACTCCGTGTGGAAGATCTCCAGGTGCTTCTCGATGAGGACCTGCTCACACTTCCTGGCCAGTTCATCCTGCGTGGACTCATGGAGATAAACCTGGACACGCCTCTGCTCCTCCAGCAGGCGCGCCTCCGCCTGGACATCACACACACACAGGTTACAAGGAGTTGGTCATATCAGAAGGAAACGCCTATTGAAACATTTCTGAAGAAAAATAAAGTAGCCAAGCGACTCCCTGCACCAATAGAGATGAGCACAAAGATACAGACCAAGGACGCAGAGAAGTACTTAAACGGAAAGACACATTGCAAACTAAAGCTAGCAGACACAGACGCAGCACAAAGACAAACACACACCATAAAAAGAGTTATTCACATATAGGAATCATCCTCCCCCCCCCACTTCATGATTATAAATCACACATAATATTACAAGCACAAGTTAGAGAACAGTCCCAAGGTTCAATAATTTTAACTGGCTTCTCTATACCAATAGAACTGAGCCAGAGAGATTATATAGAAGAGACAGCATAAAAAAGCATAACAAATATTTCTTTCCAGTGAATCTCTTAATTACGCAAATATTGTGAAAGTTTGTACCGATAGAAAAAGTATTTATGAAAGATTGCTGATTGTAGCTATTTTCGCAGTGTCTGAACCACCAGGAAATATCCCATCAAGGCATATAAAAATATTTATTTTCAGAAAATCTGTTAAATTACAAAACATTGCGTTGAGGAACTGTTAGCGCATGTACAAGACATAGTTCGCCAATTCCAAAGCACTCGTATGGCATATGGTCTGCATACAGACATAGCAGATGCGTGCTGAGACCCATCTGCAAGATGAGAAAAGTATATTTTAAGAGCCTGAGCATTTTTTTGTATACTTTGGCCTCAATTTGCCATTTAACACAAAGAGCAACTTAGCAACCCTCTCGGTTCACTCTATGTTGATGTCTGAGGTCATCGCTTTGACACGCTTGGAATTTACGTCACAGTCGGCAAATTATTTGGCTACGTCAACTCGTGAGACCAGAGGGTCTTACATCACAATGGAAACAAAGGCTAAAAATGATTAGGGGGCCATTCCTGTAAACGTTCGCGCCACCTGGGGAGTTCCTGCAGTGGAAAAGTATAAGGACTTTGACTGAGCCTCCTGATAATATCAAATATTTCAAACTGACACGTCTACTCAAAAAGTATAATACAAAATTGGGGGGTTTTGGACAATGGCTTGTGAATATACCATATAACATGTATAACATGTTTAACATGTATAAACAAATGACAGAAGTTAGGTTTGTTTTGAGAAAAAGCTACAGCGACCTTGTTTTAACAATAGGTTATCATAGTTACCAAGGTAAGAGATAATTCCGGTAGGAAATAAATTGCTTTTTTTTTTCCCATAGGCTATATTGACAATAACAAACGTATAAAATGATGCCGGCCTCATCCTTTAATGCTTCAGTTAGCAGGCATGGTAAAACAGCAGCGTACCTTCTTCATGTACTCTGTGACAGGGTTCTGCTGGAGGAACTCTGTGCTCTCCCGTGTGTAGAAGCGCTCCGTGTCTGTGAGGAACTGGCACTCAAAGTACTCTTTGTACACAGATAGCGTGGGGCCCTTGGCAAAGGCGTCCTCCTCGTTCAGACCCAGCTCCACTACAGGGAGGCCCAGAGGAGATCACATCAACTCTCCAGCCATGATGGGTAGCAACGGTATTAAAATGAGTGATAATCAGGCATTTCTTTCAGAACCTACAATATAGTATACACAGTTCAAGTACAATCCAAAGTATTTTAGTTTAATTTTGTATATAATTAATCAGATTGGGCTTGATGATTTGACAAACTGAAGAGTTCAGGAAATTACCACTGTATGACCTTACAATCCCATGTTCTACTGGATGACTAATATTTTCCATGTATTGTGCAGTGAGACGTTTGTAGTGATACAGACCGGCATTCGGTAAACGTACCGTAGGACTGGACCACACCACTAATGAGCCTGGTGTTGATGGTCTCTCCGTTTCTCTCCCTCTCTATGAGCTTAAGGACGGCGTTTGTTACCTGAAGGAGTTCATAACCGTTAACATATTAATATAGCAGTGAGAAATGTGTTTGTTCCCTGATATGGAACATCTGTGCTGCCTAGAAAAATTCCATGACATTCCAGAAATACTATGAAAACCCTGATTAAAAACGAATAAATAAAAAAATAAAATATATATATTAAAAAATAAATAAATAAAAATAAAAAACGAACAATAATGAGAACTATTTTGACATAACCCCAACACTAGCGTTTTTCAGTCAGTGTGTCGTGTTTCAATCACCATATTCCAGTGCTAGGGTTCAGTTAAAGTTGGATTACTGCGAGGTGACGAGGCAAGCCCACCTGTTTGTTAAGAGGTCTGAACAGACATTCCCTCCAGGTAACCAACGCCAGCTGAGAGAAAAGCAGGAAAGCAGTCTAATCAAGCCAACTTATATTTTTGTTTGTTTAGCGTTTGCCACTATAATTATGTGAGTATATGCTGAGGTGAGTCAAGACAACAAAGCATCTCATTTTGTATGTCAAAACTAGGCTACGTCGTCTCTAACTGGACGCTCTGTTACCGAGTAGATCTCGTAGATCCCTTTACGGCCCTCGTCGCACTCCCGTCTGACCCAGTGGCGGTTGAGGTAGGCACAGATACCGTTCAGAACCTTGCTGGAGAAGCGGTAGTCCTCCCACTGTTGGGTGTAGAACTTTAATACACACTCGTCCATCAGGTCTTCACCATCCTGAGACGAAAAAAAAAAAAAAAAAAAAAGTCACATTTTATTCTGCAGCTTTCATGCATTTATAACAGCATCACCCACGGCCAACGAATACCAGCCTTTTGCTGGGTGAGGGGAAACTTCAAAAACAACACTCTTAAATGGTGGACAACCCTTTCCATTAGAACATTTAGTTTACAGAAGACGTGCTGTGAAGATTTATTTGTAGAGAGAACTATAGGAGCTGCTGTACTTTGGCAAACAAGCACATCAGGCAAAGGAATGAAAATCACACACAATCACAATTTGGATGTAGAAAAATATAAATGAAAGTGCCTCATTCAGGAATAATTAGATGCTAAACTGACATTTCTGTACTGTTTATTTAGTGTTGAATTGACATGTCGTGGGCTCACCTTTAGCAGGCTGGTCAGGTAGTTCTTCAGGAACTCCTTGAGTCTCTTGTAAAGTTCCAGGCCCACAAATTGAGCTCCCCCTGGGGTGGTGGTCTTTTTGGAGGGTTTGGCAGGGGGTACAGACCCCCTTCCCTGGCTGGACTGATGCACACTGGTACAATAGTTATACACATGTCTGAAAGTGGTGGTTAAGGCAGATCTCTAGACACTGAAAATGAGATGGCACATGGGTTACTCCTCAACTGCAGCTCTTACTCAAATTACTCAGATGCGAGACCGAATATGGCTAGGCAAAATAAACAAACAAATTCAGAGGTCAGCAATATTACAAGTAGGTGATAATATACATCTGGAGTTGGGATCTATGAATTAAATATCTGCTAATAATGGTTAAAAGCTAAACCTCTAAATCTAAATGGAATGCCTACAGAATCAGCCTAGCTTGAAACCATTTATCAGTGGCCACTGGCAAGAGCGTTGCAAGCTCAAACTCTAGCTTGAATTGGCGGCATTAAATCTGCTACACTGACTTGGAAACGCTGCCTCGGAAATGCCTTGTGAGGCGAAACTCAGATTGTATACTGATGTGGATGTATGTTTAAAGCCCTACACAGGAAAAGTAGCTGCCCAAATCAATGAGCAGGAAAGTTTGTTTTCACAAAAGTAGATGCTGCATGAGGTTACGGTCAGGACCCCAGGAGGGGTATCAGTTTATGGTTGTTGATACATTTCATGCTTTTATTCTGGAGCTTATTAGAAGTGTGATGACATGGGAGCAGTGAAAAGCAAAACCTCTGATGATGAGCAGATTGGGCAGGACAGTCTAGTGGTCTAGGTGTTTGACTCCAAGCTGGAAGGTTGTGGGTTCGAGTCCCAGAATTGGCCTACCTGTTAGCATCCTTGAGCAAGATGCCCATCTGCTCCTTGTAATAGTAGAATGTAAATAGATACTAGAAAGTAGTAGTCACTGTAGTAAGTCGCTTTGGATAAAAGCATCTGCTAAATGACATAATTGTAATGAGCTGCTATTGATAATTAATATTTCCTCTGTTTGACTTTTAGAGCAGAGGTTGCGTTCAGTACCTAAAACCAAAAAGAAGAAAAGGCACTTGTGTTTCCTATCTGCGTCTGGAGTCTTGACCTTTATAACATAATCCTTGAACTGGAGTCCTAAAAGTAAAGACCTTGGTCTTAGTTTTAATGTCAACTTGAAGGCTAAATGAAGAGCAGGTGTCTGGAAAATACGAATGTACGATTTTCCCCCCAGCAGCGTGTAGCTGTACATGTGCATGGAATTCCTTGTGAAAAACACAGAAAGCATATAAAACTATGACATCTCATATAGTGTGGGATACGTATACAGTTCCATGTAGCGCGACTTGGCCATGCTTTGCCGCGTGTAGACCTGCTGGATGCCGGCCCGCAGGTCATCCCAGATCTGGTCCAGCCCGATCTGTTTCAGTCCGTGGGGGTTCTGGGTTCGGTTGGATGACATCCTGGCTTCCCTCTTCTTTCCTGCCAAACAAGACCTTCCTTTCCTGCTCCGATGAGCCTGTCCTGGGGTCTGGGTATCTCCTGCGTTGTTGGGCTCTCAGAGTCGGATGTCCATCTGGCAACAGTGGTGAGACTTTAGGAAGCCAATTGCTAAAAAAGAAATGGCTTCAGTCCCACTCCTTACGCCTGGGCGGCGCTGTCTGCCACACCCCCACCTAACAGCCTCGACACTTGTCACCAAATGACCTGAGGAGTTGACAGAAAGGGGGGGGGGGATTACAACTAGGTTATGACTCATCATAACCCACCAATGTAATTGATGGAATCAACGAAGATTCTGATTTTTAAATCATCTTTTATTAAAATAAAATGTGCATACATTATTACGCATCAAATCAGGGTGGCTGTGAGCTATTAGCCACATGTTTTTGGGGGCCCGAGGCCAGAAAACAACTAAACTAGACACAGTTGCTGCCAACATGAAATTATATTGTTAGCAGTTAGCCTAGCTAACAACCAACACTGGCTCTTTGGACAGTAGCAGGCAGTGGTGGAAAGAGTACTGAAAAAGCATACTCAAGTAAAAGTACTGTTACTTGTCAAAAAATGTAGTGAGAGTAGA
>JAODLI010000013.1:95420-113962 GCA_027575585.1 Percopsis omiscomaycus | reverse complement strand
AATAATGTATAAACACCCCCCCCCCCCCCCCCCCCCCACCTGCCATAGCCAGAGCGGCCACGTCCGGCACGACGATGAGCGTTCCCGTGAAGTCACAGCGGTCGCCGGCCTGGGCCATCTCCACCGCCTCCGCCCTCAGGACCACCTCCATGCTCCGGGGGATCGAGCCGCGCGGCAGCTCGGCCTGCGTCTCCTGGATCCTGACCTGGGGGCGCCGTGGGAGGGGCCGCGTTCATGGTCCCTGCCTCAACAAGCTGCACTCTATTGGAGAACTAGCAGGAAACCAGACTGCACAGAACAGTGCAAAAGGAGAGACGGACCAGTCTCACTTCTAAGACTGTCAGGTAAGATTTATCTGGACCCAGTGCCCCCCCCCGCCCCCGCCCCCGCCCCCGCCCCCGCCCCCGCGAAGAACCTGATGTCACAACTTCTTCCCCTCTCACCACTCTCCATTCCTTTCAATCCGTTTCCTCTAAACAAACAGCTTTCCCGCTTCATATTTCAGTTACAAGTGTTCTTTTGCAAAACAAAAAGGCATGAGGAGGACATGTTGGTTTCCCACAGCGCCTTTAGAATCTACTGGTACAATAGTAGGCAGCACATGAACTTGTATTGAGGAAAGGAACACGACACCAGAACGTTCTACAGAACTGCTATCGACACTAGATGACAGCCAATCAGATGGACACGATAGGGTATTGCCAGGCTAGTGGTTACTGTGGTCAACTCCCAGCTAAAGAGGTCATTCAGTCCCTGACCGGCCCCGCCTAGCTGTCACCGTAGCCGCTCTAAGGTCGGCTGACTTACAGCGCCGCACAGTACCTTCTGGAAGTCAACGAAGCGGGACTTGTTGGGGTCGAGCATGAACCTTTTGCGGTTGGCACACACAGGGTTCCTGCAGATGGAGGGCTGGGTGTATCTGAACTGCTGCTCCACGTCGCTGATGACGGACTGGCAGTCCAGGCAGAGGAAGGTGCCACCGACCAGCTCGGGGTGAACCGGGTGGGTCCGGACCACCTGGCCGCTGATGCGTAGCAGAGACCCGATGCGAAATGTGGACAGTTCTCGTATCCTGGGATGGGGGGGGGGTTCAGGCACAGTTTTAGGGTTAGAGAGGCGCTCCTCCGACCTGGCACAAGTGGTTTGCATTCCTCTCTACTCCTTCCCTTCCAACTCTGATAGTCCAACACCATTCTCTACCCCTCTCCATACATACAGTCACCCACGCTTTCTTCCACAGTGGGGTGGAGAAACATCAGGTTTAGGTTTGTAGACGGGGCCGATGTAACACAATCGAGGAGTCTTTAAATGGGTTTTATAGCTTGTTTAAATTAAAACTTACTTTTGTCTGCAAGGGAAGTCAGAAAAGGCCACGTAGAACTCCTTGGCGGGAGGGATATTCCCATGGTCTCTGGCAAAGTGACGCACCGCCTGACACAAATACGGATAGACCCTGTAGGGCAAAGTGAAGAGCTTAACTTTATAAAAGTTATCGTATGCAAGGGCGCCAAAGCAGAAGTTCTACAGCCTTGTTTTATGGCATTGTGAAGCCAGGGGTGGTCATTTGCACCATCCACCACTCACAGACCGCTCAACCTCCATCTAAAACGGTGCTGGGTAGCATGTACTTGTACCTGTAGTATTCCTCCTGGATAGTAGTAGCTAGTTGCTGGTTGAACTGCTCGATGTTACTGAAGCCGACGGTCAGAGTGTTCCTCTCGGGTCGAATCAGCTCTTCTGCGTCCGGGAGGTACCGCAGCTCGCCAGACGGGCTCTGGAACCTACGTGCGTAAAGCAGTTACGCGTTTACTCCAAAAGGCGAGTCACGGGGCAATTAAACGTCGCGTTAAAAACGGCGTTCCTTTCGCGTCACGCGCTCGCTTCCACAAGGCAAGCGTAGTATCAGCACCCATTTGGACTTTACAAACCGATGCTTCAACGCGAACCCACGTCCAACGCGAACCCACTTCGCACGCGAACCCACGTCCAACGCGAACCCACGTCCAACGCGAACCCACGTCCAACGCGAACCCACGTCCAACGCGAACCCACTTCAACCGGGGATGCTGCGAGTTAAGAGTCGCGCGAGGCTACGGATCAACGCACGCACGCACTTACTCTTCCAAGAACTCCAGAAATAATTTCTGGCATTTCTCCGACAGTTCATCCTTCACATGGACTCCTGCGGCTGCGGCCCCGGCGGCGAATGCAGGCTCCATTGTGGAGAGAAGCGGCGTGCGCGTAAAAAGCCAACGTGGAGGGTGTTGGGCGCACGTGTGCATCTGCGTTTTTAACCACCGCAGCGGCGGGAGCCACGCGGGCGCGCATGCGTCACCATGGAGAGGCGCGGTCCATAATAATGCTATTGATTGGTTAGTTTCATCTACATCTCGAGACGTGTCCTCGAACCGCCGGTTCGCTCCGCCCACAAAGCAACGACTTTCACGTGAAACTAATCGGAGGCACAAGCGCTTATAACAGTTGGGGTTATTTGTTGTAACTTTGCTTTCCCCTTACTCCTAATATGCAATATGTTTATTTCCATGTTAATTCCATGTCTGTTTCTTTCTCTTTTTTTATTTAATGCGAAACAAAAACTAGAACAAGACTCCAATTCGCTTGACAACAAGTGTCACGTGTTAATTACACTGAAGCAGCTCAACTGTCTTCTTTCCACACAGCTCGTTTCCTCCATCCTGTCCACTGCCTCCTTCTCCTTGTCCCCTTGTCCCCTCAAGTGGGTAGCGAGCGAGGGAAGGAAATAGGAAATAGGAAATGGGAAATATGGTTGCGTCTTCCAATACAATATATGTACAAGGGGGGTAGATTCGTTCTAGATAGGTTTTTTTTTTTGGAGTTCTACTCCACTGTGTGTAGGTTCATATATTTTATAATATACCGTCTGCTGCTCAATAATAATGTTGAGTTAATTCATACGAATACAATTAGGTAATTTAGGAGACGCTTTTATCCAAAGCGTTTATTTCTATGAAATTATTTGACCTGCGCAACATATTTACGTTAAGTTAATAGTGGTATATTGTGGTATAGTGGCACGTAATTGTATATGTTGGTTTCACGAACACGAATATGAAGACGTCCAAATAAACACACGCGGGCTTCTTCTAGGATTTTTTATTATGCTGTTAAAAATCACACCAGCTAGGCGTGACCACCAGGTGTCACTGTGGCCCGATGCATTCCCGGCACACAGGTGAAAAAGACAGAAACCCCCGAAGCGTCGTTTAGACGTCTTAATTTGTATCGAGAACTTATTTCTGGTTAGTTGTATTTTTTTTATGTGCCGTTTAAGTGCATTATTCATTAGTTTATTTTATTTAGGGTCTTCGTCTTTTTATTTTATTTTATTGAAAGTGGTCAATTATGTATTGTACAGTATGATTGTACTTTAACGTGGTCCCATTTTTAGTGCATTGCATTTCTAACAGAATAAATGTGCGACGTCATTTGACTCAACGTGTGTTGGGTGCCACACTTACATAAGGCTAGATTCCACAGACACGATATTGACATTCTAGATGTTTACCAGAAATGAAACCGCAAAGTCACAAGGACTCGGGGCCCAGAAGGGTGGAGGTACTCATTGTTCTCTAGTGTATGAAAGGAGCTCATAGCATGTGAATGTATAAACAAGGGACACACCTCTATTTGTGTATGGTATTGCCCTTGCGGTTTAAACATAGACTGTATAAATAAGGGGACAAACCCTCCGTGACGTCACCCATAGGAGTTTCTGAAGAACGGGTTTGAAGCCAAGTGTGCTGGCTCGGGCCGTCAGACTCCCTGCTGTGTGTAATGGATGGGTACATTGATGGCTTAGTATCATTTCAACTGATGAGTTATGTAACACAACAAGTTCTAGCGTGTGTCGCCAACACGTCCCTTAAGGCGTCGGGGAGTGAGGCTTACTCTGCACCGCTCACTGCA
The DNA here is from genome assembly GCA_027575585.1 of Percopsis omiscomaycus. Classification (NCBI taxonomy): domain Eukaryota; kingdom Metazoa; phylum Chordata; class Actinopteri; order Percopsiformes; family Percopsidae; genus Percopsis; species Percopsis omiscomaycus. The sequence goes on along the minus strand of JAODLI010000013.1, from coordinate 110,014 downwards.
CCGCTGGCCAGCGTTACATTCCTCTCTACTCCTCTCCCCCTCTGGCGCACAGAGGCATCGTTCTCTACCTTCTGGTGAACTGGCGCTGAGATGCAGTGCACTGGGAGCGCTAATGAGACACAACTAAGGTTTCAACCCCTCCCAAAAAACTCAAGGTTGGGGTGACGCTGTTTATTTTCGGTAGGGTTTTATTTGTGTTTGTTAACGTCGCCGTTCCACGATAAGAGTGCCTTCTTGTATTTACAGGGTTTCATTTAATAACACGTGGAGACCTGTAGGGGATCCTGAGAGCAGTCCTAAGGGAGAGGAACCGGCAGCCGGCCCCTCGGCCGAGCTTCGCTTGGCGTTCCTCTCCATAGAACGTCTGACTCCTCCGGTGGAACTCCCCCCTCCTCCCCCAAAAAGGCTTCTCCTCACCTCCTATCCAGTCTTTAAGTATGTGTGTATGCAGTAGGTCCTTCCATGCTTGTGCTGCCGACTCGATCGATCGATCGATTGATTGATTGATTGATTGATGGATGAGGAAATTGGCAGAGTGAAAAGTCTTCATGTCTTGATGGCGATGACTTTTCATTTCCGGGGGATGGGGGGGGGGGGGAATAAAAACAAAAATCCAGAAATATGGAACACAACTAAAAAGGGAGGAGAAACGGAGGGTGGACTAAGCCAGGTAGCTGTAAGTGTCTTTCTCCCCATCCACCCTTTCCAGGTACTCCTTCTCAATCAGGATGTCGATGCATTTCTGAGGTGAAGAAAGAAGGGAAGGAAAGCCAACAGACAGATTAATGACAGAACAGCCCATGTCTGGGCCGTTCGCTGTGTGTGAGTGTGAGTGTGTGTACCTTGATGACCGGGACTCGGGGCTTAAACCTTGAGGACAACTGGTTGAGGACCTCTGCCAGCAATTGTTGATGTTTCAACACTTTCCTCATCTTCATAATCCTCACAATGGCTGCCTGGGTGGTATGAATACGAGGATTTAAAAACAGAGTGGGCAGGAATCATTTCAAACCATTAGGGTTATAAATGCGTCAACGACAAACGGAAGCTTAACCAGATTATGAAGGGCAAATGAAAAGGCGTTCATAAGAGGGCAACAATGGGCACCTGTATTAGCAATTTCCTGTCCTCCTCAATGTTTTTGTGCGTAGTTTCCTGTTCCTGTTTTTGCTCTGTCTTCATTGGCACATTGATGTTGACCCGTAGTTTTTTACTAAAAAGGGAAACAAGACATTGTTTTCAACAGACTCAATTCAATGAGTGTCGTGTCATGCACACTGAAAGAACAGTTTGACGTTTTCCCTCTGGTGGCTAGATGGCAAGGTGTTATACCAGGGGAGGGGGGTTATCCTTCAAAGAGAATTCCAGCCAACTGTTTCCAAACATGGCGATGAATCTAACTCTTCAGTATGTCATCGTGTGACATTGTTTGTTGCCTAGACTTAGAGGCCTGCAACGGCCCACGGCTGGAACATTACACACCAGAACACATCCTAACGGTGCCAAACTGAAGCATCTCATTCGCTTTTACTCACATCCCGTAACTGTACAAGACATGAGCGCAGTAATAACGGGGCAGTTTGAATGAGGCGTCCTGAATTAGCAAGTATAGACAAAAACAGAACCACTAAATCAAACAGACACAGAGGTGTCATTAGCTACAACCCTGTGAAAGCACATCCGTGGAAAAAGGGTCCAAATTCAATTTGGATATCCAACCCTGTTTACATCCCTGCAGCACCGGACAGCACCCTAGAGAACCTGGGCTTCCACTGGCTTTGGAAGAGGAACGTGACAAAGCGATTTGATTGGGGCTTATTAGCAGGACTCACTTCTTGTAGCCCAGGAAGAGTTTGATCTGAGTGTCTGGTCTGAAGTCCATGTCGTCTACGTTGGCCGCCTCATCCTCCAACACCTAAAGCCACACATCATGGAAAGCCCAGCGGTAAGCACCAACGGACACCAGGTGAATACGTGACTGAAAGTTGGACTTTTTGAATTTTATTTGAATTTAATTGGATATTTGGTGTATGGAGATATTTAACACCACGCTTTCTTAGCTCCTTAAAAAGTCCCCAGGCTGATGTTGGCCATAAAAGAAGGCATTCTTCCCGGTGCGTGTGTGTGCGTACGGTGTGCGTACGGCGTGTGTGTGCGTGTACAGGCCCACGAGGGCCGCCACATAGGAGGACCTACCAGCAGTTTAGACTTCAGCAGGATCTGAACCACCTGCACCAGGATGTCCTGAAAACCGACAACAGACTCACGTGAGGAAGAAGCACAGCTGGCTGTGAACTCAGAAGACACATCGTGTGTGTGTGTGTGTGTGTGTGTGTGTGTGCATGCTCACAGTTTTGATGTGCGTGCTGTCTGTGAGCTGCTGGATGGTGTAGGAGTCCTCGGTGTTGTACTGCAGCAGGATGGACATCTGGAAGGTAGACGCCTGCTCTCACACACAAACACACACACACACACGGCATTCAGCAACACAATACTGTGTGTGTGTGTGTGTGTGTGTGTGTGTGCGCGTGCGTGTGTGTCCCAGACGAGGGCCTACCTGCAAGGTGTGTGTGTCCCAGAGGGCCTACCTGCAAGGTGTGTGTGTGTCCCAGAGGGCCTACCTGCAAGGTGTGTGTGTGTGTGTCCCAGAGGGCCTACCTGCAAGGTGTAGCGGTTCTTGAAGCAGTTGGTGACCAGCTCTCCTTTGGACAGGTGGTAGAGCCAGGTGAGCTTCCTGCCACTGTGGCGACTGCCGTAGAAGGCAGTGAAGCGCTGGTAGCTCCTCTCCAGCTTGGGGGAGGGAGGGGCAACAGGGGGAGGATGTGTTAGACGGCAAGGGGAGAGAACCAATCACAGGCGAGCATCAGCCAGACAGACAGAGAGCCAGGAAGAGCAGCCCCATTAGCTCAGAACACACCCGTGTGGACGTATGGGGGATAGACTAGCGTGGCAGGCGCTTGTATGGAGGTGCATCAAGGATCAGCACTCTAACAATGTCCCATGTCTCTGGTGGAGAAGGGATTAGCGCCCGCTGACCAAATGACACCATTGTAGTGACTCCTATCTCCCCATAGTCGCTGTGTGCCGTTCTGTTAGGTGGACAGAGTGCTAAGTGGTGTTTATGTTTGAATACTGATTGAGCTGTGGCGTACCTCGGAGGGTAGGGCAAATGTACAAGACTGCTGGAAAGGCCATGACCCAGAGCTCAGCACCTGGATGCTGAAGTCCACTACAACACAAACACAACAACAACAACAACAACATCAACTAACGGCTCCCGCCAACACCACCGCCGGCACAAAGTCCTTTCTCATTCGTGGTGCGTTCGCGTGACCTGCTGTGGCAACACTCACGGTCTAGGTGCTCAGAGTTGAGGAGGTGCTTCTTGAACTGCTCGTTGAGGTCTTTGCTCACGCCGATGTCCTGGAACATGCGCTGCAGTTTGGAGGTGTATTCGAAGCCGCAGGCTTGCTGTTGGACATCAGGGCGAGAGAGGAAATGGTGGTGATGACGATGCTAGGCGAGCCAAACCTCTTGTGCAACTGTGGCAGGAAGTAGCTCTCCCTTCAGTGTGTGTGTGAGAAGAACCACTTGTTGCAGGGAACCGTTTGAACTACTGAACTATGGTTAAACCCTCGACTCCTATCTCAATAGTGAGTTATACCACAAGCACTCACATGAACCTTTCTTTCGCGGTCGGCTCTTGGCTCACAGTTCTGAAAAACACTGTCTACAACGCCGATCTTTGTCTTTACTGATAGACTGTATTCTCATATACAAACTCTCAAATTACTCCACTTAGTTTGCAGAATAAAAAATAAAAATAAAAAACAGTATAAAACATACATACAAAAACACAAACCAGTACATACTTATACATGCATACGTAAGTATGTATTTGATAAACAACGGAAGTCAACGCTGGATAAAAACACAGATCCGGTTCTTACAATTAGCTCACTTAGACGCTTTTATCCAGAGACTTACAGTTACATGGTTCTATTACATGTAGGGGTTAGGCATCTTGCTCAAGGATGCTTACAGGTAGGCCAACTCTGGGGCTCAAACCCACGACCTTCCAGCTGGAAGTCCAACACCCAGACCACTAGACTATCCTGCCCCCTACTGGTTGGGAGTCCAACACCCAGACCACTAGACTATCCACAAGACTATCTTTCGCCGGTTCTGATCCACTAACGATGGAGTACATTTTACTGAAGGACAGCATTATTACTCAAATTAAGGTAAGGATGCTACAGAGTAAAGGGTTTAACAAAAGTTCAAAAGTTTATTAATTAATTTAATGAAATTGGTTTAAATTATAACACAGAATCTGTTAAGGCCACAAGGTAATGTATTTAAACACATCAGAGTGTGTGTGTATACTGTATATACAGCATATATAGGAAACACACTGACTTTAAGGACTAAGACACATTTAGCTACAGCAACACATCAGGCAAGCGGTACTGGGGTATTGGATACCTTGAGTTTAGAGATCATGCTAGCTTCTGCGTCGTCGCTAGCACTGTTTTGGTGAACAAGCCTCTTGGCGAGCATCTTAGCATAGAACTTCTGGAAGACATCTTTGTCCTCTATGTACTTAAAAACCACCATCTAGCACAGGAGTAGAATGGAGCTGGATTAATGGAATATCATTTATGTATACACACACATCAATCAATTATACAGACAAAACCTGGCGGACAGGAGGAGTTCTCTCAATACTAGAAGGTACATTTCACGTTTGGTTTTCCAAATTCAGAAATGTACGGCACGTAGCTTCCCAGGGTAGGGGACCAGATCTGATCTGTCTTACGGCCCCATTGGGAGCTCAGCGTTTAACCGCCAAATGGTTGCCATGTAACGCATGGTATTATTTGGGGAAGTAGGGGGTTGATGCTTTCTGATAAATACAAGCTAGCGCGGGGTCATCTTGAATGCAGAACTCACCACTTGGTTGAGTGTGTCTTCAAGCTCGGCCTCCTCTGGGTTTTTAGAGCTACAATGACATCAGAACATTAACAACAAGCTATGATATCATGACGCGTGCGTGCGTTTGGGTTTTCAACATTGCTGCTGAAACCAAATCCAACTCAAACCTAAAGTAAGTAGAATACGTATAAAACATTGTCCTTGAAAAGACCACCAAAGACAAATCAAACCTATTCACACACACACGCGTTTAAAAGTAGACGAGCCTTCCACACATGAAGACAAATAAAGGGCCAACCCACCTCTTTTTTAGCAGGGAGTCACAGTATCTGGCCAGCAGCTCTGGCGACTTACTGGACGACTGCACCATCTTGGTGACAGCGTTGTTATTAATGAAGCGACCGCAGGCCTGTTTGGGGGGGGGGGAGAGACAAGCAGTAGTCCCAGGCAACCAGTATTAGGCCAGCAGGGTCCTGGTGACCAGTAGGTCTTAAATAGAGAGGCTTAGAGGCTCCAGGCTGCCCACTGTGTTCTGACAGCACAGTGCACGGGACAGTACACGGGACAGTGCATAAGACATTACACGGGACAGTGTACGGGACAGTGTACGGGACAGTGTACGGGACAGTACACGGGACAGTACATGGGACAGTGCATAAGACATTACACGGGACAGTGTACGGGACAGTACACGGGACAGTACACGTACAGTGCATAAGACATTACACGGGACAGTGCATAAGACATTACACGGGACAGTGCATAAGACATTACACGGGACAGTACACGGGACAGTACACGGGACACTGCATAAGACAGTACATGGGCGCTGGGCAAACTGACCTTGTCCAGAGCAGCCACGAAGCCGGCATCGTTGTTAAAGGCAGACATAACTAAGGCGTTGTACTTTTTATGGACATCCAGGATGGTCTGAACATACATCTTGGGGTCCTAGAGGGGGAGAGAAGGGGCGTTACTAGACTAACCCAGACGCCGTGGGCTTCTGGCGGGAGCTCCTTCCTTACATTGAGAGCCGAGTCGCCGCATTTCTCGATGGCAGCCAGGCCCTGGTTGTAGATGTGCGTCTCCAGAAGCTTCTTCAGCTCCCCGAGGCCATCGGCGATCCGCGACACCAGGTTGTACATGCGCCCCAAGTCTGCAGCGCGGAGGGGGAGGCACTGGTTAGCACCTGTTAGCACTGGTTAGCACCGGTTAGCACCTGTTAGCACTGGTTAGCGTAGAACAAGACCGACACGCTCTCCGTCCTCCAGAACTTCATCCAGAAGAGAGTTCCCAACAATGGCGTCCCACCCGCTCTCTCCCTCCCTCTCCCCCCCTCACCTTGGTTCTTGTCGGCGTCCAGCAGGTTCTGAAACTCCGTGTGGAAGATCTCCAGGTGCTTCTCGATGAGGACCTGCTCACACTTCCTGGCCAGCTCGTCCTGGGTGGACTCGTGGAGGTACACCTGAACGCGCCGCTGCTCCTCCAGGAGGCGACCCTCCGCCTGGCGGCACGATGCATTCATGGGTTTCACGTCAACGCCGTTACATTCACATCAGCTGATCGCTCGCTGGCCTGCTTTCAAACTGCCCCCTTCCGCACCTGAACGCACTCCTCCTCGCTTTCTTCTCTACTCCTCCCCCTACAGAGGTCCCGCACTGTTCTCTACCCCCCCCCCCCACACACACACACACACACACACACAGGTTCCCAAACAAGACATTTAGGACTTGGGTCCAGCTACCCACCTTCTTCATGTACTCGGTAACCGGGTTCTGCTGGAGGAACTCCGTGCTCTCCCTGGTGTAGAACCTCTCGGTGTCGGCCAGGAACTGGGTCTCGAAGTACTCCTTGTACACGGACAGCGTGGGGCCTTTGGCGAACGCGTCGTCTTCGTTCAGACCCAACTCCACTGGGCGGGGGGCGAGGAGGGAAACGAGAGCGGATCAGTCACCTCAGCAGGTCCAACTAGCACACATTCCAACCGTCAACGGTACAGGTAGGTCTGTCTCGCACACACCTCGACAGCCCTCGGGAATGTTGACGTACCTTTAAAGATGGTACCGTTGTTGCCATGCCGTCATTACAGTGTATACATCGCTATATATCGGTATACAGGTGTATACCGATTTCTGCTACCAGATGCCATTCATTCGCACAAGGTACACGCCTCCATTTCCTTATAGTACCCCCCCCCCCCCCAGAACCCAAATATCCACCCCAGCTCCACAGGGGGAGGAGCAGAGAGCAGCGCGCGTGAGGTTGAAACCTACCGTACGACTGAACCACCCCACTGATGAGTCTCGTGTTGATCATCTCTCCGTTGCGTTCCTTCTCGATCAGCTTCAACACAGCGTTGGTCACCTTGACAACAGGCAGCTCATTTAGCACGGGGCACAATCACGGGCATTACAAGGAGCAGGCGGGGCTTAGCCTCCCTGGGTAACTCTGGGGCTCGTACTCGTAACCCTTCCAGACCACTGGCCCGTCCCGCCGCACAACAACCACATGGCGTTCGCTCACCTGTTTATTTAGAGGTCGAAAGAGACACTCCCTCCAGGTGACCAGTGCCAGCTGCGGACACAGACAACAAGCTCTCAGTACACATTTGGGCGAGCACGCCCACCCAACGCACACGCCCACCCAACGCACGCGCCCACCCAACACACACACCCACCCACCCAACACACATACACACAGACACACACACACACACACACACACACACACACACACACACACACACAACGTCAGTTACCTCTGAAAGCATTAAGGAGATTTCCTCTTTGCTCTCTGTTGGCCTTGCTCTGGGTCCCACCCAATCAAGGCTTAGGATGGTTAACACACACACACACATACACATATATATGCACACCTGAACACTGATATATACACAAACACACACCTGCACACACACACACACACACATACGGTACCCATATACATATTCATTGTATGTTTTTTATATGACAGCGTGAGCAGGATTGATGTAAGTGCCTATGCTTGGGCCCTTACACAGTGCTGGCCTGGAGGGCCAGGGCTTTGAAGGCCCGTTCCGCTTCTAACTGGGGAGGGACTTTATGAGGCCACGGCGGTGCCAGGCTGCAGGGCCGATGCACCACAGCCAGATTATGGGATGCCATTCCAATACGCGCCATCTGTGAGTGTTGGTGTGTGTGTGGTTTTGGGAATGAGCGTGGTTGCTTGTGCAGGTGTGGATTTTAGCGTGTGTGTGCCTAATGTGTGTGTGTGTAGGGGGGGGGATTTGAGTGCACCTGTCTGTTCCCTCTTTGCTTCCCTGCTTTGTAAGTGCATCTGTAATGTGTGCCAGTCTGTCATGTACTTATGCTTTAGTTTTTTTTAAATGTATCTGTTGTCTCCTCAGCTTTTCCGTCTTTCGATTTATATCTAGTTCAGGAATACAGAGAAATAACAAAAGCAATATCAACCTGCCTTCATATGCCTTTCTCTCGCTATTTTCTAGCATGTTCTTTTCCGTGGTTTGCTGAAACCTTCTTTGATGCCAAATGGAGATTAATACATTTGGCTTTAACAGAAAGTCAGTTTAATCAGTTTTTCTGTTTTTGAAAATGTACCCAATGATTCTAATGCTTTAAACGTTACCATGTGCACATTCACACAGCGTTAATCTTGAAGTCTCCGTTTGTTCACCCACAGATATTTGTTTGTTCTGAAATATTATTTTCTGAATAAATTGTTCCAGAAGCCGCAGGTCATGCCTGCTACTCTGCCTGTGCTTCCAGTCTACAAATAATACAATATTTCATGTCAAATATTTATTGGCAATATCTGTTTATATATATATCATATAAATATATATATAAAAAATATATAAATCACCTCATTGTAAGACCTCTACCTTATTTTCCGAATGGTAATTACTCACTCCCAATAGACACCATTAAACATGATCCAGACATACTGTACCATAGAAAACCTCTGTGATTTTCTTCAAAAACTTTCTTAAAAATTGTTTTATTTGGGGTAAAGCAACAGCAGCTACAGTGCATTACAACAGCTGGTGGAAGAGAGATTTACAATCTCTGACTGCAGGTCCTGACAGCCATAGCCCGGGTGAGGGACCCTCCGGCTCTCCTCTGAGCAGGAGTCCAGGAATTGCTGGTAAGCGCTAAGCAGCAGCGCTTCTCCTTCTTTTGGACCTTTGCCCCGCCAGCCCCCTCCTCTGCCTGCAGGCTAGCATCTCAGCAGCGCTTTGTGTTGCACATCGACGTGACCTGGGAGAGCGAAGGCGCCAGCGGGTCACTGACTGAAGTGAAGGTTGCTGGTACTTTGGGGCTCCTTGGACCTGCTGCCTCAAGCTTGGGGGAGGGATGAGCCCTCAGTGTTGTTCTGAGGGCTCATCTCCAGTGGCTAGCGTTGCTGGAATGTTTACGAGCGATTTTCACGACGAGTCTGTTGGTTATATGCTGCTGCCGTTTGTTGGCAGGCAGTCTGCTTCCCGGTTTGACAAGCAGGCCATTTTAAGGTAAAGAGGTAAAGAGACATCCACTGACTGCTCTCCATACAGCTTTGTCAAAAGACTTGAATGTAGAGGAATGGAAGGTTCCATATATTCCATATTGGCTCCTCTCACAGTCCCACAAGGTAACCCAATATACAATACATTAAGCAAGGTGGTTGGGCATTCCATTGCTGGCTCTTTGTATTCCTACGTAATTTTCTTTATGCCCCAGTGTCTCTCATGTCTTCTGACTGACTGCACACTGTGGGGAAGATGCACTAACATATCAGCGGTGGTTTTAGGCGTAATTTCGTCGCCCTACCGTCCCTACCCAAACCTACGAACAACGAGACGCACTGAGAGGATTTTTGTCAAGAATTACTCTTTTTCAATTGAGTGAACAAGAAGTCATCAATCGTTACAGATTAAGCAGTCATGCAATAACACAGTTACTGGAAGAAATCAGAGATGGTATCGAACCTCAGACTCAGGAAACCGGGGCCGCAACTTATGGTTGGAGGGCGGTGACATGATTACGCGATCAGCCGCAGGTTTGGTACATCCAACGTAAAATGAAAAGGCAACAGTGTGCGCTTTCTGCTGCCTGGCCAAGTCGCTGTTTATGCTGCGCTCTCTAACGTACGTACATCTGACCCTGTATGTAATGTATAGTTTGAACACATAGCTTTTACTGTTGTGTAGTCAAGTTTATCGTTGTTGTGTAAAAAAAATCCCGGTAACAACGATTGAGGGAGTTCCGTGACCCCATCGTTCGGCAAGCCAGGTCAAAAAGAACCTTGTATGTATTCTAAACAACTGTCCGTTATACTGAATTTCTTTGGCATTCCATTGGAGATAAAAGGCTTTAGTCCCACAGCCGCATTACATCACAGTAAAAATTGATAGCACTGTGCAGGAATGCAGTTCCACATATGTTTGGGAATTATGTTTTTGGCATGTGTGTTGCCCATACTGTTCCTAAGTAAAAAACAGCTAAAGCCACTGTCCAACTGTACCGTGAGGATATTTGATTTCAAAGTAGATTATTTTCATTCATTCAGGTGACAATGCAATATATTATGTAGAGGTCACAGTGTTATATATTTCAGTGTCGACTTGCGCTATTGTCCCCATTGCAGGACATGTCTAGACATTACAGGCTTTGTCCTATTTCAAACATTAGCCTATACCTGTTAAAAAAACACTTAAAAACAATGTGAAACACTCCTGGAGATATACATTAACTGTCAGGGAAACAGAGCCGAGAAGGAAAAAAGAAGAACAATTAGTAAATCTGGGAGACAGAGTGAGAAATAGAGAAGGAGATACGCATATGACTGCCCAGAGTTAACTGAAACCAGAGAGAGATTAGAAGCATGCACGCGTGTGTGCGTGCGTGCAAGTGCATGTGCATGTGCGCGCCTATGCGTGTGCGCTTGTGTGCCAGAGGAGAAGGCAGCGGTTAGTGCTGGCTGTGAAAGGGAAAAGGTTTGGCTTTGGGAAAGAGGCCTCACATCGCCTCGGCCTGCGCCTCTTGATTTATGGACTCATGAAGGAAATCTCTCATTTGTCACTTTTCATCTTTTCTCCACTTTGCCAGATTTCTCTCTCTCTCTCTATCTCTCTCTCTCTCTCTCTCTCTCTCTCTGCTTCGATCTTCCTCTGTTTGAGTCAGCCGTCTTGAAATCTTTAATGCTGGGTTTTGTCCATGACAAAAGCAAAGGGAGCCGGGTTCTGCCTGTACTCAATTTAAACTGCGTTCAACAAAAAGACACAACCCTCAAAACATTAATTCACCATCCTAAATAAACCCCAAATTATATGAAAATGGTTCATACATAATAGCATAAAAATACATTAGCAGCTATAAACAAAATGTTAAAAAGTATGCTCTTTAATAAAGACAGTAAAGCTAGATAAAAAATTGTTTCGAATTTTTAAATGTTACATTTTAAAGTTTAAAATCATCATACCGACCGACCCCACAAAAGCATTTTGCGACCAATTAGGGGGTCCCGAACCCCCACTTTGACAACCACTGTCTTGATGGACATTATGTTTTAGTCAATATTCATAGGTGTTAACGTGTGAGCTGAACATATTTTGTTAGGTAAGGATGCGCGCCATTAAGCGGGGGTATAGTTTTTGCCTGTAAATAATTCAGACGGCTTGTTGTTATGGCAACGCACGTGCTGCGTTGTGGTCGGAGCATTATTGTTGAAAGTGGGAAACCATCGGTTTTCAATCTGCTATTCAGCACTTTGGCTTGGGCCTGACGTGCACATATCTCTGTATGTTCCTCTGTGTGTGTGTGTGTGTGTGCGCGCGCGCGCGTGTGTGTGTGCACACGCCCACAGCTAGAACGTACATTACAGCATAGAGGTCACAGTCAGTTCAACTGCAGTCTGGAGCCTGTGTTTGTGTCTGCGTGTGTGTCTGTGTGCATGTATGTGTGCGCTCGCTAAATGTGTTTTTATGTGCCAGTGTGCACTTTACTCACTCAGGTGCTAGCTATAAATCTGCCTCGCCCTTCTCCGCTCTGCTGAGCACACAGTAGGACCGGCGTGGTTCTCACCCCTGTCCAAAGAAGGCTAGGAGGCAGGGTGTGGGTTGGTGGTTAAAGGGTTAAAGGGAGAGAGCAAGATAAATGAGAGTCGGGGGGGGTGGGGCTGTAATGAGAGCTCTGGCTCACATGATTATGGGACCCGTTGATAAGAATCAGGGTCTTTCTCAAAGAAGTCAATTAACCTCCCCCTCCCCCCCAACCCTAATTACACATGAATTGCTCCGCTGGCTCTTTGCTGAATCGGCCTTAGCTCATTATGCAGACTCATGCTGACTGTGTGTCTTAGATTCATGCACACTGTGAGAACTTTTTTTTTTATTCAAAAAGAGCCCGCTTTATACACCTGAGCTTTAAAGCCACACCCCGTCTTTTTTCTCACCCGCAAAATGGGGAATCTTTACCAGAAGGGAACTCGGCCGAGTCTGCCCATTTATTCATTAGTATATTAGCGCTGGCCAGCGGATGGCGTAACTCTGTGGTCAGAGTAAATATGCAATGTGGTAGAATGTCAACACAACCCCGGCGGCTCCTTTACTGAGTCCTGTGTTGACATAACTGCTCTCTTATCTGAGGACTACAAAGCCCAGCCCGACAATAGAAAACTGTGCCAGAACAAATACAGTAACGAGACAGCACCGCACACCGGCTGTGGGGGAATGTGTCGTGTGTGACCACGATTCAGTGCTGCTACTACGTTTAGTAGTAGCGTATACATTTTCAAACAGGAAGGAGAAAAAGGAGTGCCGTAGTTATAAATGACAATAAAAAAAATTCAGAAGGTGGTTTATTGACTGCTCAATATATACAAACACAATGATGGTCCATAAAATGCAAAACAAAGCGGTGATTGGCTACCATATTCCATATAGCATTGATAAAACTATTAGCTTATGCAGAGCAGTAGAAATGTGAGTTCTGCCATCACAGCAGGAGGTTTTTCATGTGAGCTCACGGTCATAGTGGGGTGTTTAGGTTCTCTGTATTCTGGCTTACAGAGATGGCCGCTGTTCTCGCTGTTCAACCTTGAAGGAGTGAAGGCCTTGCCTGGTGGTCATGAGTCATGAGATATGAAAGCGCTGGTATTGAGCTAACTGAAATCCGGCTCTGTGGAAGGTTAGCCTACAGCTTGCAAGCTAAACTGTTTCCTCAGGGAATGAATGCAGAAAGCAAAGAAGAGGCGGAGAGGGGAATGAAATTCAGAGAATGAAATGGTGGGGGCGGTCAAGGAATAGGGGTGTTAAAACCTGTCCATGTGTGAAGCAGCTACGAGGAGTTTTGGTGATGTCGTTTCCCAGAGTAAAGACTACATTTCCCATAAGCCCTGATGCCTCATCACACACAAGTTGCCAGAGTGGAGTGTGTTTGTATTGAAAAGAATAACTAATAGTTATGAATAATAGAGAGGCGGCAGTTAAATCAGAATTACAATTAGATCATTTAGCAGACACTTTCATCCAAAGCGACTTTGGAGAAGATAGGGGTTAGGCATCTTGCCCCAGATGTTCACGTAGGCAAACTCAAACCCACGACCTTCCGGCTGGGAGTCCAACACCTGGACCACTAGACTATCCTGCCCCACCCAGAACATTAGTTGTTTTACTAAATGTATAGCGATGAGGTTAAACAACTATAACTTTTCGGTCTTGCCATAAATCATCTTTAGTTGGGAGACATGAACCTGGTGGCCAGTATTTAGAATCATTATAATGAAATGGGCAACAATGTTGTATGTTTATCACAAAAACATGAACACTGATTGGAAAAACAACGGAGAAGTCCTCATAGCTGCTTTTAAGTACCACTGTCAGATTTGCCCTGATGTCCTAACATTGTCTTCACTGCCTCGTATCACCCTAATAACTCCTTTATCCCACACATCCGTAACTACCCCCCCACCCCCCTGTTTTGGCAGGCCTGTGTCAGATTCTAGGCCAGGCTTGGCCCACGGTAGCGCTGCGATAGCCTGTTGAAAGCGAACGCTCTCCCAGGGATGTGAGCCTCTCCCTTCTACTCCTGCTCTTCGTCTCTGTCTGCGACACATTCCCGGCTCTCTGTGGTGGTCAGCCAGACCTGTCGCACAGCCCAGCCCAGCCCAGCCCAGCTCGGCCCCGGCCCGGCCCGGCTCGCCTGGCCCGCCGCATAGGCGCTGACATGTTTTATGGCAAGCAGAGCTGAGCATGTATTTTAAAAAAATATTTAAAAAATAAAGGAGAACAGCCAACCTATACTCACAGCCATGCTGTTGGAAGTCAGTTTAACGGCAGCGAAGGGATTGAGCATGGCTGAATATATATGGCTTTCATTTCCCAAGTGTTGCGGCGAGGCAGGTTGATCTGGTTGTTCTTGTAGCATGCTAGGGCAAAGACAACACAATGTCCCATGACCACACTTCCCCAGTATAGAAGCATTGGTGGGGCTTTTCTTAGCAAGACTTCCACCCCTTGTATGATTTCTACATGTCTGAAGTGTTAAACGTGTGTGTGTGCGTGCGTGCGAGCGTGCGTGCGTGCGTGTACACCATGATCCTTTGAGGATGTGCCACAACAAATGAAGCAAGCAAGCAGCTGCAGTACATCTGTTAAGTCTGTTCGGTTTGCGTATGCCCCCCCC
>JAODLI010000013.1:85315-95320 GCA_027575585.1 Percopsis omiscomaycus | reverse complement strand
GTGAGTGACTGGCAGTTTGCAATTCGCAACCTTCACGACTAGATGTCACTAGAAATTACACACTGGACCTTTAAAGCCCACACATCGTGACACTAGCTGGGTGTGCAGCGATAAATTAAGTTTAAAGTCCCCAAATGACTTGCATTTTAATGCAACTAACGTTAACTTCATGATTAATGAATTAAAACCTTTCAAATGCGTGGGAGACATTTAAAGCCCAAAACTGAGATTGGATTTTGGACTTTAAGGCCCCACGGAAACCCTGTAACAAGTTACTTTTCCCTGTAGAGGCTACTACATGCGTTTACATTTACAGCATTTAGCAGACGATTTTACGATTTCTTCCAGTCAGAGCCCAAAGCAATAACCTGCCAACTTTCGAAGGATCAGATTTGTAGTGGCTGGTTTTAGCTACATTTAGGGCATCACAAAAATATACAAACATTACATTTTCCATTTATTTAACTTTTTATTATTTTGCCATCTCCAGTCAGGTGACAAAGGCCTCAAGTGAACAATAGTTTGCAATTCACCACCCTCCCCTCCACAATTGAGTCCCTCAAACACACCTCACTGCAAACTGCCTCCCACATCAATTTGGAGGCACACACACCGCTGCACACACTCACGCCTTAAATCATTTTATTGGAGATGGAGATGACCAGGGCAACAAGGAAACCCCTGGTAAACAAGAGGTAAGCGCACAGTACCCTCAAGCACCTCAAACTCTGAGAGACTGGAGAAATCTGACGTTTGTTTCCATTGGTCTGAAAAATAAAAGTGTACTTTTAGATCTCTAAAATGCTGGGGTGTTTCTCAAGTGCTAATTAGTGCTAGGTATCCCAGTAATCCCAGCATTTGTGAGACCGCCAGTTCCAATTGTCCAGGAACCAGAGCAAAAGGCCATGCTGGAGATCAATATCAGTTGGCAGGACAAGCCAACTAGAGTACATAACCAATTAAGGGGGTACCTTCCCTCCTACTCTAATATATGAGAACAGCCCTCTCCCACCTCTTTCAAAAGACATAATACCTGCTAGCCATTCCTAAGTACATATTAAAATAATAAAAAAAGGACATACAAAAGCCTATTCCCGTTTGTTATGTCAACATTCAGGAATGCAGTGGCAAGACCAACATTTCGAAGGCAAAAACAAACAGGAATGAGCGACTGATCAGTTGTTTTCCAAGGTATTTTTTTATAAAGTATATTGTTGCTAAACAGAACCTCAGTGATCAGGCAGGACCATGCAGTATGTTGCAGAGGGACATTCCTGACAGCAATGGAGAAGAGAAACAAAAGATGAATTATCACAACAGAACGATTTGAGGTTGTCTGAAGGCTGACGCTTTGGTGGCAGAACCAATAACAATGCAGGAGACTAGTCGTGGGTGGTGCTTGTTGCCTGGGCAGCAAAGTCTGTCTATTTGCTTGACATGGGTTTGCAGCCAACAGCGCACTCTTCTCCCATGGCATGCAGCACAGTGACCTGCAGAGCACAGAATATATGGATTAGCTTCTCTCTAGAACAGGGGTGTCAAAGTCAAAGTCAGGCCCCAATAAAAAAGAAAAAAACTGCAAGCCAAAAATAAAACCGATAAAACATTTACTGCAGAGAAAGAAGTCCCATTCAATTAGCGCGATTCATCATCATTTCTGCAAGCACACTGAACCCTTTCAAACAATTGTCACAGAAATTAAATTAACCTGAAAACTGCCATTTTTCCAAAGTCTACACTTAGTTTTTTACATACGTGCACAGTACGAGAACATAAAATACTTGTCACGGCGTTTCGATTCATGTCTGCTGATCCTCCCACCTGTTTCCCATTCTCAAACCCATTCTCACCGTCCACTTTTCATTTGGACATCGTTCAAGCTGGCTTGCTAACGAAGTAAGCTAACTGACTGGATGCAGGCAACGCGCTGTAACACTGCAGCTGATGACAGGCTGGTAGACTGAGGGGACTGGGCCGGTGTGGAGTGACCTTTAGGTTGCAATACATGATGGGGCTTGTAGTCAACCTTGTGGGAAATTATGAGATTCAGGCCAGTGTTATTAGAAAATCTAAATCATCTTGCAGGCCACATACAATTATGCCACGGGCCTGATCTGGCCCGTGGGCCTCAGGTCTGACATATGCTCTAGAACATCGACTCACAAGGCGCATTAAGACAGGCTAACTAAGGGGCTCAAATTTCTGAGCATTTCTCACAGGAAGGCTAACCCTAATCTATATCATCGTCAAATCAGCAGCATTATGCCCATGCTCAATAAGGAGCACAAATCCTAACTTAGCCCCGCCACATATTGACCAATCAGTACACATCGGCTTTTAGCGCGACTCACCAGGAGCTCTTCGTTAGCCTCCATCTTTGCTTCTATTTCTTTTCCGACATCGGAGTCAGGGAGACGCAGGTCCTCCCTGATTTCACCGCTGTCACTCATCAGGGACATGAAGCCGTCGTTGATGCCAAGCAGCTGCAGAAGACAAACGTTAGAACAATGGGATCCTGTATGAAACCAATCTGTCCATTGCGCAATACAACAATGTTAGTTTGCATGCACTATACCTTTTAGACAGATGTAAGTGCATGTGTCTCATATCAGGCAGTGGTTAAAGTGAGTCCAATCATTTGCGCTCAGACACAGGTTGCATGTGGGAAAGAACCCTGCCAGGTTTCTCTTAAGTGTCATTTCATATTTCAGAGTAGCAGAGCCACTAATGTTGAGGAACACCAGCCTTTCAGGCATCCGTAGCATTTTCAACAACCGGCTGGCAGCACAACAGTACATGTATTCTGAGATAGGCATGCTTATGTTATTGACTTGCCACTTCATCCATAACCACCACCCCCTCCCCCAACTCCTTTCAGCTAACAACAAAATTACCCACCTGGTAGTCGAGCCTTTTAATGTTGGGGACATCCATGTTGTGGGTGGAGGGGCACATATCTTCATACTTCTTGTTGGTAAAGATGTCAATACCAACCATGTTAACCTGCAAGTATTCAATTTAGAATAATGTCCTGCACGGTAGTTTTAACTGATTAGACATTTGCATGTTAAACAAAACCCCACAATAGCTTAGCAGACTACAGCAAAATGACTTATTTTAGTGCAGCCAGCAATACTAAAGCCACTTAAGTAAAACATGACACGCAGCTGTTCAACATTTCAGGAACAGTTATTGAAAAAATATGTACAAAAATGTACCACCCTACAGTTAGTATACTAGCTGCAGTTTCTGCTAGTAATGTCAGTCCCTTGCAGTAATGCTTGTTCATTACATCACAACATAAAAAATATTTTTGAGATAGATCAGCATGGAAAGAGTGAAAAGAGTGAATTGTGCATAAGCAGCGCACACACTTGTTGTAAAGACTTACATCCCCATACAATAGATTTTGATGGATACGGTGAGAGACAAAATTAACAGAATCTCAAAAATCTTAACAGTAGGCTAGGCAATTACCCTGTCTATAAGATACCTTAGCATGTCCGTGCTTGCCAGTCTTGGAAGTGGACATCTCTACAATTTTGCAGGGGCGTCCCTTCAGCACCACAAACCCGTTCTTGCGCAGTGCAGAGCACTGTAGAGGGTAGGTACTGGAGGCACCAGACTCAGTGGTTTGGAAGTCAAGATCAGGATCTGCCATGGTGAGGTGCTAGGAGCGCTAGAGGGAAAATGTAGGCTTAAGTGGTCTTAACTGGTGTACAAATTTTAGAAGGAAAACGGGATTTTATTTGGTGCAATTAATATATCAGAACAGTTTAAATGGCATGCGTGTAGCCCTATATACTATGCACTGTAGGTTCATATATAGTATTTTAGTTAAGAGGTTGCGTTGCTACTGATTAAAGGAGTAAGTTATATTGCAGTAAAGTTTTAACAGATTGGAATAATATCTAATTAGCTTTTAACATTTACTGGAGTTTCTGATTAATAATACAAGCCAAACTATAACAACGAAGACCAATATTTAAGGAATACAGCGAGTTAAAACACATGCCATGTTATTTACAAAGTTTTTATTACCATTTAGATGACTTTAATAAGATTACTACACCTATGTCCCAAGTAATGCGGTAGTGACACCACTTCAGGTTTATCCTGATAAGCGAGGTTTCGCCGTCGCTAGGCCACGCTATCCACGTTATTCAAAATGTCAGCAATCGCTTACTTCAGCTAGTTTTCACTTGTGGAAAAAATAGCTAGTCACCGTCAACAGTTACGGTGTTTCCAACAGCTGGCGGTCGGATTCTAATACATTATATTGCAATATCAGCCAAACATGTTCCACGATCCAGCCACATGTGGTTTACTTTAAAAGTTGTCTTTGCCATTACAGTACCGTAATAACTTTACGAGAACGACTAGCTTTAAGCGTCAGTTACATTTAACACCGTGACGACATCTATATATATGAACGTCACCGGTAGAGATCGGCTAAATGCCTTTGACAAAGATTTCACGTTTTATCAGATACAAGTCAACCCGGAGCCCGTAAACTCATGTGCGTGAGCTGCAGAACCGTTAGTTAGCTAACCCCGTAGCAAGCTAACGTAGACATAATAGCATGCTAGCCTAGCTTAGCAGTTTATACTGCTGCTATAAAGCCGCGGGCGACGTATTGTCAACAATGACTGTCTTATTGTGTAAAGATATCGTGCCTGTGACAAATTGTTTATCAATTTAGAGATGATACAAACTATTAATGATAAAAGAAACATTTGACGAGTGAATGACAAGCAACTTTAGCGGAGCCCGTAGGAGGCCTCGTGCCTCTTTGATTCGGGGCAGAATGTAGCGCACGCACCCACACCCATGTAGTGTGCGTGAACCACGGCCAAAGGAACTACCTTTGGACGTATTACATTTTAAGTAAACAACCACATGCCATTTAGTACCTCACGTTGCCTGTTAGTTTGGATTAAACTACACCAAGTTCTGAGTTTATGCCGATGGAAAGAAACACGCGCCATGCCACACTTACCTTCCAAGAAAAAGAGGACCGACAACGCGCAGGCGCAATCAACTTTACTGCAGCATCCGAGGGAGCGAGATGGGGTGGGGGTGACGTTTATGTGTTCCGGTCGCCCATGAAAAAGAAAGGGTTGCCATGTCCTAGACACACGTAGATGCTTTCGGTTATGGAATCCCATTCATGATGAAATTCAGCTAAAAACAATACGTTCGATGTGAACCGAACCAGATTTCATTTTAGTTATCTAAATATTGAGCTATTACTTATGCTGCCGTATTCATCCAAAAATAGGATTTTTAGCTTAGCCCCATTATTTGGTTATGCATGCATTGATTAAAAAAAGAGAGTACCATAACTCTGCTTCTGTACAAGGAAGGGACATTTATTATAGAAATTTAAACATCACAGAGTGTGTTACCAGATTGAGTTTGTACTTTGATCCCAGTGATGGTGAAAACAAACACACATGCAGTGCGCGCGCACACACACACACACATTTTCACATCCACTTCACCCACCCAATCAGTCACCCATATTATGTTCACGGTCAGTTACAAAAATTGAATACAAATACAAATAATACCACAATAAAAACCGTTTTTTAAGAAATTCTCATAGCTATTTTCTTTATTCTGTAGAAAGACAACTAAGTTTTAATAAGTGAACATCATTTTTTGTCTTTCTCTAAAATAATCTTTAAGATATAATGAAATGCTTTTATATATATCTTTATTTATTTATTTTATTTTCCCTCATTGACACACATCTCTCACCCTGCCTTTCCTATTGATAGACAGTAACATCCTGCACACGTAAACAGCATCCGCTAGCCCTGCTACCACCAATCCAACCAATAATGGACTAACAACTAAAAGACGTAGGCCTACTGCTTTTCCCCTTATAGCCTACTGATGTTCTAACTGTTAAACAAAAAAGGAAATGGCTCAGTGGTTAGAGAGATATAGCCTCTTAACCAAAATGGTCAAATTTAACCCTAAAACTGGTTAATAGGGGTCCGTGAACACGTTTACCTGTGCCAAGACCCCAACCTGTTCAGTCACTGTAAGGTGAGTGCAAGAATGTGAATGGAAGGTAATTTTTCGCATCCAGATGTTTCACTAAAGCATTAAGCATTAGTGTAAATGTACAATTCTGGTCCCTGCTGAAGCAATTTTCTTTCTTTTGGACTCACCCCTTATCACCAAAATTGCAAATCTTGAGAAGACCCAGTGTATTGCCTTTAACTTACAATTGATAACTGATGATGACACGTATAACAAATATGTCACCATGCAAATGTAACAAAATCAACTTAACACATAGTTATAAGCTATGGAGAGAAAGGGGGTGTTTTCAGGGCTTGTTTTTTCCAACTACTCTCCTCACATCACTGAGATGTGAAGTAATGGATAGACATCATACAGAGATTTGACTGAAGCAAGAAAGACCTAATTTTGTCGTCATTCATTTGTTCTTGCTCAGACACAATAGACAATAGTGTTAGATTGCAAAGTTGAGTCTGTTTCTAACAGCAAAATGACTATTTACAGAAGTACAATGCACACAGAACAGCAGATATAGAAATGGAGGACAGAAAATTGAAACTATCAAAGATTGGCAACTCGACTATGCCAATTTCTTCTTCTGAGAAATTATTTTTGTGTTACAGTTGCAACAATAATACAATATCTACAACCTTCCTTTGCCTTTGTCATCAGAAACACAGATGAAACACATGGTATCCATAATGCTAGCCCTGATGCATATCATTCACTCTTGTATGCAGAAAGTACAGAGCCAAACTTCATTCAAAAAGATTTTTTGTAAAATGTGGCCATTTGTTTTGGCTAACAAACAGGACAAAAGGACAGGTACAGTAGTTTAACTTTTATTGGCATAAAGCTGCTTGGTTGATTACTTGTGGGCTACCTGTGGATACTAAGGACTTAGAAAACGGTCTTGAGTATTGTCCTATGTGATATGCAACAAGTAAAAAGGCTGAATTATAAGAATGGCACCTTAGATGGAGAGTGACTCATTTTCTCACATACAAGAGCATATTTCAGGGGTTTTACAGTACCTGAAAACAACTTTGTCAAGGGTGCACAAAAATTATTAAATTAAACTGCTTATTAAAAGGATTTCCTCTTTGTGTAGAAGGTGAACCAAGATTTCAACAGCATTCCAAGGCAGTCATTTGAGACTTGACTAATGAACTAAGAACTTCTATAGATCCTGTTGGGTCATATAAGGACTCCAAGTGTCCTATTCAGTCACAATCAAATCTCTCTCTAAAAAACAACAACCAGTGAACAGAAGTTCTCCATTTGTATTAGACAGATTCTCTTCACTTTGTCTAGAAGGGACACTGCTTCTCAGCAGTATGCAGGTAATCACTAGCACCCCTGTGGATGGAGGACAGGTTTGCAGGTGACACGTGATAACGCGTTAGTACAAGTTGTGGGCAAACAGGTCTTCTAGCCAGTGAGTCCTTCAATGAGCTTCCGTCTCTTGTTTTCTCATCCCTCCTTTGTCATCCTGTCACCCCTCCGTCCTCCATAATGAAGTGTAGAGCAAAGAGGGGGGCTGGGTTTTTGAAGGGGGGGGAATTTACCAGTTCATCATGGAGCTTCTGTTGAGGGTCATGAAGAAGACTTGGCTGCTGCCTCCAGAGCGCACAGAGGCAAAGAACACCTGAGAAACATTCCCATCAAAATCAAGTTGGTGAAATCTCTTCCTGTCTGTTTTCATTTCACTAAACCCACTATTTTAATGAAGGACATCTGACTAGCTCTGAACCTTTTAAAATAGCAGATATCTGTGGTTTCAATTACGTAATTTAGCCAGCGACTTACAATGACTATTACAAGTATTATAAGGACCAGATAGGGGTTAGGTATCATCTCAAGCATGCTTACAGGAAGGCAAACTCTGAGCCTCAAACCCATGATCTTCCAGGAGTTCCTTCAGAGATGCTTTATGGTCTCTGTATACTGTAGATGTTTTGTGTTTGTAAGTGGGACACATACATAAATAGTACATAAAAACAGGCTCAGCATAATTAACCATTGCTCTAAAAAAATTGCAATATTTATTTCTCCTAATAAAAACTACCAGAAATAAATGGAAAGGCTTTCATCAATGGACAGAAGGCTAGATAGAAATTGTATTACCTCAAATAGCAACAACACTATCATTTTTTAACATAAACATGAAGTTACAGATTGTAGCTTCAAGAGCTGTGTAATTTAGTAATTTAGGAGTAATTTATGTGTGTGTTGTCAAACGTACTTTGTCGTTCCTCTCAGACAGGAACTTCAGTCGCTGAGCTCGCTTGTGCATGAAAACTCCGTCGAGGTGTCCCGTCTCCACGGAGCGTATCTCAATGGCCTTCTCTCCCCACCCCATGATCTGGTTGGAGTGGATGTAGGCTGCAGGGAGGGGGCGGGACAGGGGACAAACAAACACACACAGACACAGGATAGAACAGGAGAGGACTCACTCAGGTGCAGTCTCACACCCAGGCCATGGGAGGAGATTATTGCAGCAGTTTCTAGGTGATAGTTTAGCTACCCTCTGAGCTTGACAGGGCCTGATTTGGAGCTGTGCGATGTTATCAGCGTTATGGATGTGATGAAACAGGTTTGTGGTATTATTTGCTGACAATGAATGGAAGCTTAGCGTGCACGATAATATTTGATTCATGTTATTTTAAAGGCAGTGACAAATCTCTGATGGCTGTAGGTCTTATCTGTGATATATCATTGATTGATAGTTGCTCATTTGTTTTGACCACATACCCGTCTCTCTTACTTAATTTTCGGTTGTGAAGCAAATGGAAATGTATCTGAGCACATATTTAGAAGGTGTTATTTTGTATGAGAGGTACAGTAGGAGCAGTGGACTGCACATTATTGTCAAAATGTGGTTCCTATTGTGGAGGATAAAATATTATAATAACAGTAAAATAATATCTTGCATCAACAAACAACACAAAACTCATAATGCTTTAAGACAGAGTTAATAATGAAACACAGTATTAAATGTTTAATCATTCAGGACATTGTACAGTAATGTGTGAGAATCAGAGGATGGGGGTTGGAAATGGGCCATTAAACATCCATTCTTGATGTGCCAGACTCGGCTTAACATCACCGTGCACTGTTTCCTTGCTATTTGGTACATTGACATGATTTGCTATGATATTATACAATATTAAATAATATTAAATGGTAGGCGAATAATAATGATTTTTTTGTTCTGCATCTATCCGGACAAGGAAACAGGACACGTTCAAATTAATATAGACAACAATGGATGATACAAACAAGACATTTTGTTTTTCCTGATTCACAACAAACACGGTCAAGACCACTGGACTCCACTCAGCCAGCATATGACGGACAGACAGGCAGGCGGACGGGCAGGCAGGCAGGCAGGCAGAAGCATTCCTCCACACAGTGGGGGTTAGAGGGATGAAAGGAATGTGCACAAATAGGTTGGAAGGGAGGTTACAACGAGGCGTAGGGTGTGCGTGTTTGTGCTATTGTTCGTGTAGCTTGTGGTTCGCTAAAGCTAGGTGCTGTGCTGTTGCTAGCTAAGCGTAAAGTATGCGGCAGATTGAGGTCCACCCGGAACGCTAAGGTGAGCCTATCTGGAGTAAAGCCGCTTGCAGAGAGCTTTCAGAAAAGGAAAGCGAGAGTAAGGAGAGAAAGCAGCGTGTAGCTTTGTAGTGAACGGGGAAGGAGGGGAGTGAAGGTGACAGATGATCTGCTCACTCCGCTAAGAGAGGTCAGAGGTCAGGTGGGTGGGGGTGGGGGAGTAGGAAAGGGGGCGGGGGGGTCAAGTTTGGAAGATCAAGCGAGCTGATTGGTTGACGTACCGACGGAGGTGGGCATCTCGCCCCACTGCAGCACCACATCCTTGGTGATGCGTCCATAGGTGTTGACGTACACGCCCTCGTCCTCGTAGCACAGCAGCATCTCCATGCCGTCCGTCTTGGGCAGAACCACGAT
>JAODLI010000013.1:58361-77508 GCA_027575585.1 Percopsis omiscomaycus | reverse complement strand
TATATATACACACTCCTACTTATACATATACATACCCACTGTCATTTATACCTATATTGGTATTTATACATACTTTAGCTTCATAAATACTGTAATTGTTTACATTTTTTATTTCCATATTGTTTGTTTGAACTAGCTACTGTAACACCTGACTTTGCCTTTAGGGATTAATAAAGTCTTATCTTATCTTAAAAGGTTAGCCCGTCTCTGCTTGACACTCAAGATTACAATTACGGCATTTAGCAGACACTGTTATTAGAAGAGATTTATGTTGAGGTAGGGCATGGTAACAAACTAGAATCCTTTCCGATTCACTTACTTTATAGTATTCAGGTTTAGTAGAGGACAATGTTTATGGACAAATTTCAGACAATCTTATCTATGATTACTGGGAACTGTAACCTTTGTCCCAGATCGCCGGGCTGGATGTTACTGGGTGATGCTATGCATAGCAGATATCTCCATTGTGTCCTCAAAGAGATCAGGATGAAGTTAAGTGACGTAATTTCTGTACAGGTGAAAGGCCAGGACAATATGATTAATCATTAGCTGTGACTGGACTTGGAACAAGGGATTAGAAACATGTACAGAACCTGTATTTAGAACTGCATAACCATTAATATTCAGAGGTTTGCTGATAGACTGTACTTAGAAAGATTGCAAATTACAAGATTTTTCCAGAGCTAACAGACTTTGGATGATGAGCATTTTGCTGTTAGAACAGAAGGCACACAATGTATTTTGCGATGGTACTGCTCTCTTTCAGAATGTCATCAATTTCCTAACTGTTTTTGCATTACATCCTGCTAGAAATAGACTGAACCTGAGCGACAAGCTACAGTCTAACAATGATAAGAAACAGATTATATTCAGCCTATGTCAGCCTTAAGGATGTCCCTGGCCCTATGTCTTTTTAACAGATCTCCTTATGAGCCACACTAATCACATTTTGGGAAGATAGGTTCAGGGGCTATCGGCAGCTTCTTCTGTTTATGTATCTTAACACTGTGGTCTCACTGCCCGTTTAGCGTCAAAGGCTCTGACGCAGATAGATGTGTTGTCTCTACTTTCTGTATTTCTGAACACGATACCTGTATTGGCACACACTGGTACCTGTATTGGCAAGTTGGAGAATGTTTTGTTATCCTGTGCTGTTTTATGGATCATATTAGGACAGCGTTTATGGCTAACTCGGCTTGACTAAAACTTGTCACTTACAATGATAATACGGATAGACTGCTACCAGCTCGGCCAATCACATTAATCAGAGTATTTAACCCTGAAACAATGGAAATGAAATGCATCAAGCTAAGTAATGAAGCTGAATTGCCGACGACTGCCGTCAGTCTAAAAGGTAGACGTTCTCTCTGTGGCCATGGAAATACTGTGAAAGTCAATAGCCTTTCAACAATTTACACACACACACACACACATACATAATTTGATGACTGCAACAAAAACAAATATGGGTTTAAGTACCCCACGCACACAGACCCATGTACACACAGCTGACCTATTTCTTTCCTGATTATGAAAGGGGAAATGCAATATTGTGAAATTTGTCTCGCCCAGCAGATAGAATATGGGCGAGGCACTGAAATACCATTGGGAAATCATACTATAAACAATGAACATTTTTCTAAATGCTATAAACACTTAATATCATTGAATTCTCCTATCACAACATCATGTAATGCAATGGTTCTTTTACCGTCTACCTCTTTCTATACAGATTTCTCTTATCCTATTTTCCTAGTGTTGCTTAAGCAGGCATGATCCATCTTGGGTCACAGGGATGGTTGCATGTATAGTTAAGTGGCCACCACTCTTAATCCTGCATATTATAGATATACACATGGTAGGAGCTAAGCTTTATTCCCAAGTGTATGTGATAATGCATGAAAAAAATACAATTGAGACAGTCATGTCTCAATTGTATTATTTAAAGTTGTAGCTCTGGTAAAAAACTGCATCCTAAGCCACTGAGAGTTTAATTGAGTCTTTCAACCCATCACAACAAGTTACGTAAGTGAAATGATGAACTAGAGTGTATAATCTAAATATAGTTTTCTATTATCAAGGAGCCCCCAGCCAGTGTGCTTATCTATAATTAATATGTTCACACTCCCATCAGATCTAGACACAGCACAGCTCCAAATAGATCTCCATTATAACGCTGCTCATTATACAGCACAGCTTGTAAGACAACATTAAACATTGAAAGATAATAGCTGACAACACACAACGGTGTTTGAACTGTCATGCACTGAAAATAATAATAATAACAATAACCTAGTGTAGGTAAACTTGAGTAGCCTACATTTGAACATAAAGGATGTTAACATTAGCTATTCAACAAAACGTGGGATATCAAATAAACGGTCAGCTTATTTTTTTTTTCAATTGATCATCCTATAGGCTTCATAAAATAACTAGACACTTACAGCATGGAGAAGCGCAGCACAGAACAGCACACAGAACTCGTGCGGCAGGGACATGGTCAGCTAGCGGAGAGCTGGCGCTCCGACCGGTTCGGTGCGCACGGGGTACTTCTCATTCAGGCTGCACGCCGAAGGTCTGCAGGGTCCTTAACACGACGAAAACCACCAGCAATAAATGCTAGGCCAACTTTTAAGAATATCTTAAGTAAAAAAATAGTTTGGCTCAACAGATGGAAAACAAACACACACAAAAAAGGCTATATATTAGGTAGTTGCAATCTAACCAGTTCAGTGTCTGTGTTTGACTTTGTAGCTGATGACGGCAAACCAGTGGACTTCTGGAGCTGATGGGCGCGCTCCCGTGCACTTCATTGGAAAGCGGGTCCTCGTCACGTCTCACGTTAGGATCGGATGCCCGCAGCACGGACCAGTCTTCAAGAAGCAGAGGGAACACTCTTTTGACTAGAACCCTGAATGACCACTACTGCGAGAGACATAGGTCTACTTGTCAACAGCGCCCTCTTCTGGGGGAAATAATTTTGTCTAGCGGCGGAAGCACTTTTACATCATTCAGGCTAGTAAATAGTTTGTGATTAGTTATACCTACCGCCTGAAAGGAATAGCCTATTTTATTACCCTACGTAAAACAAATAATTAAATAACATAGTTATTCATTAAATATTTCAACCTTAATGTGACAGAAACGTATTTGAAAAAAAAAAGATTGGGGAGAATAAGGGAGAGCTGAGAAAAGAGAATAGGAAAGTTTGTCAAACGGAAACATCTGGTGGCGAAGCGGCTCCACACATTTTGCAGTTTATGAGTCTGAAGAGATAAACAATGACGTCAAATCATGGAATGCTTTTACTCCTGGATTACAGGAGGTCGCAACATCCTCTGGAGAAGCTTGTCTAACGTCCGTCTGTCTGCAGAGACAGAAATAAACACGGAGAGACGGATAACAAAACAAGAGAGGTGAGAGAAAATGAGAGGCGGAAGGAAGAGTGAGAGAACGCGATAATCAAGAGCGACTGAAAAGGAGAGAAAGAGACGAGTGGGAGAGAATGAGAATGAGAAAAAATAAGAGAAGCCCAGAGGCAGACAAAAAAGTGCAGAGTAAGAAGATATTGGCAGGTGTTTTCCAGTTTTCAGGTCGTGCAGTCTTCACCAGGTAGGGGTTCAAAGTTGTGATTATTCGTTCAAGGCTCCACCAGTTTTATTCAAAATCAACGTCTATGTATAGAAATAACTTTATGACAGGAGTAAAAAAAAAAAACACACACCCAACAATCTCAGTTTTAGCCAATCAAAGCACTTTTTATTGCACTGTATAGTGTGACGGGGAGCCAATAGCAGGCTCTTATAAAAGTGTCATTTATTCTTTCTTTTTTTAAATCATGTGTACAAAACAAGTCACGCACACTTTTACCGTACAAAATCAACACTATTTACATACAATATACATACACGCACATTGCAGACACGCACACACAAATGTATGTGCATGCAAACACACACACGCGCTCATGCAGCCTCTCTCCCATCCAGCCCTAAACACACAGAGGGACTCGTGTGTCATGATGTCTGGTTTCTAGCAGGTTTAGACTTATTTAAGGAACGCAGACTTGCTCAGGGAATGACATGACCTCACAGTTCAATGAACGTAAGCCACAACTGCTACGCCAGCCTAAAAGATGGTAAAGCAACTGGTGATAGGCAAGATTTTTATTTTGTTCTTATCAAACAGACAAAATACACTGGAATGGAAGCGGGCGACAGTAAACAAAGACTAATTAATAATTCCAACATTTCCAAGAGAACCTAAGCAAGCGACACGAGAAATCTGGAAATTATATCAACTAAATATTACATGACGGGGTTTAAAAACCTCTCCTAGTTTCAGGATATTTTCTGCCAAGATATCTCCCCCTTTAAGCACAGATAGACATGCTTACTTGGTTGCTATGCCAACTCTGGTGGTAACCAGGGAGCTGGTTACCTCTTATGTAAAAAAACAAACAAACTAAAAAACAACAACTTTGGAACACACATGCCTTGGTATCCTCTGTATAAAAGTTGAGGATTATGGGTAATCCAGATATTTCACCCATCATCACAGTAGATAATATCATTTTGGAATTTGAGCGATTGCTACAAAGTAAACATCTTTCTGTGCCTGTCCAGACCTAAATGTCTTGATATGTTTTCACATTAAATATTATAGTCCCCCTGTTTTGATACTTCAGAACAAGGCTGCGTTCAAGAAGAAGAAACAGGGTGGTTTTAAGAGCGCAGTGGTAAAAAAACCACTGCCACGTTTAAAAAGATTTTTAACAGCAGATTTCTGCTATTATGGTTCCTGGATTAAAAGTATGTCTTTGTTCACAATCAGAGGAAACCCCTCATCTCTCCTGGCAAAAAAAGCTACTTTTGGAGATACCCTTATCATTGAAAGATTAATTCAGTCCTCACAGTATTAAAATTAATTTAAAAAAATATCAAAGAATCAAAGGGACAACCGAGCAGTGTGCGGGCATCGTGTTTTTGATCATATCGATTCCCCCCCTCCCATCACCTGCGTCGCGGTATGGATATGCGCACGTACTGCGTCTCTGAAATGTTCCAAGGATTCATTCAAGGATAAACTTCACGTCAGCGTGAAGATGAAATGCAGCGTGAATCACATTGAAACTACAGAGCGTCCACGCCGACACACACAGCATGGAGAGACACGCACACATACACACCCGCGCAGACATGCACGCTAACACACTCACTCACACACACACACACACACACACACACACACACACACACACACAGGGTGCAGGAGAGCTGCATATAGGGGTTACTATACCACATTGTGTTTTAGAATTCTCTCCATATAGATTATTATGTCTATATACAATATTTATAGTTTTTACAATAATCTGGGTGCCCCCTGTTTCTAATTTCGATAATACCACAAATCAGGGATTTTGCTCTAGTTGACCAGTAAAACACGGATGACAGATACAGTCTCTATTGGTCTCTCTGATAGAACACCTTACAGCTATCCTTCAAGCTAACGGGTTTTAATGGGCCGTAAAAGCAGACGCACCACCTTCATCCAACCAACCAAGCAACCAGGGTGAAGGTGGTATGACTATCCATTCACACATCCATCCGATCGACCAACCGACACGGCACGACTCTAAAATAAACAGACAACGTGACCACACCATATGCAGGTTTAAAAATACAGTACATCTGGATTTTAACCGGGAAATAAATGAACAACGACGGCGATTTACACGCACGGTAGGCATTCACACGCATGCTCACTAGCTCGAACGCTCACGCACAAACACGCCTGCGAGCTCGCAGGCTACATGTTGTAAGCCACATAGATGGGGTCCAGCTGGTCTTGGAGGAAACCGTCACGGAGGTGCATGCGCTGCTTCTCGCCACGCGAGTTGATGGGGATGACGCCGATGTCCGTCACCACGACGACGCCCACGATCAGGTAGTGCTCCTCCAGCACCGCCTTGGTCACCATGGGAACCAGGTCGAGGGCCTCCTGCTCCGAACCCTCGAGCTCCACGACGACCACCAGCAGGTTGGTCCAGGGGAACACAGCGCTGTGCGACGCAAGCACGCGTATTAAGAGCAACAACAAACATTTACAACACTAGACATTTAGTGCCTTGTGGCTCCACTTTGTGTACAGACCAACATGCTGCATTATTACGGTGGTAACATGTAAACAGTAACATGTAAATCAGACCAATCAGAGTCTATGTCTGAACAGTGCTGTGTAAAGAACAACCAACCAAACAAAGAAATTGTGGCATTTTCTCGCGGGGCATTGGTGATAGAAATGTGATGTACTTAAATTAAAAGCAGGGTGCGGTGACCTTTCAAAATCCATTAAACTAAACTAACAATTTGTGCAGGCATAAAATGTCATTCTGACAAATCATTTCTGTAGATTCATATGCAGTTTTGTGTGGTGGCTGTTGGCCTCTCTCCAATGGAACATTCTCATTGTAAATGTCTTATTTCATCGTTGGCACAAATAGAAGAACATGTGTTTTCATTAATTAATTCATTCCAATTCCTCACTACAAATGCTGAAAGTAATTTATAATAATAATAATAATAATAATAATCATTACACTTCTATAGCTAATGACCAATGATTCATTCATATAGAACTTATGACTAATGCATACAATATCACTTAAGTGATATTGTAATAATATTAAGTTCTTATTATTAGGTGTGACCAGAAGTACATAAATAATATCCGTCGTCACCCCTGATCAGACCCAGAGTCTAGACCGGACCAGACGTACCACTCCATGATGCTCTTGTGAGTTCTGATGACAGAGGTCTCGATGTCGATGGGGTGGTATCTCATCCCCCGCAGCTCCATGGCCTCCTCCAGAGCCCCCACCACGTACAGAGCATCATGTCTCTCTACACACACACACACACACCATACAGCATGATAATATTACCCAGACTGACCAGCAGGGGGCGTAGAAGGTCAGGGAAAGAGAAATGCATTTTACACAGTGCAGAATGTATGGCAAAGGCTTTCTAATCTAATTTCATATAATCCGATTTTAGATAGATCTAATAAGAATCTAGTTAATTAATCTCTTCAAATGACATCTAATCTGATGTCTAATTTAATCAAATATGACGCTTACATAACCCATTTCAATAGGAATGTTGCCTCTAAAAGATAGACCCACTCAGGTGACTGGTCGGTTGGGGTGCGTACCTCCGCTGGCGTCGGTGAGCTCCGTGCGGCGCAGGAAGCCCAGGTAGCCGGTTCTGGCCCAGACTGTCTGGGTGTCACCGAAACTGAGACGGGAGCTGAAGTGATCGGACTGGAGGACTTCTTCCCCGTAGCCACTGTAGTAGCCACTGCCATTATGAGCACTGTGAACCCATATCTGAGGAGAGGAGGAGGACAGTGAGGCATTCTCATCCATTTAACGCTCAGAAGGGAACAGAGTCTGTTCTAGTGTGACAAGACAGACCTCTCCTAGATGCGAGTCTCCCAGGGGGCCTTTGGTCTCCGGGTTGGCGATGATGATTCGGACTCCAGGTAGGATCTGAGAAAACCCACAGTCACCATGGTTACGTCCTCTCTATGACGCCCGTATGACTACCGACGGCCCCAAAAATAGCCATGCATGGGCCCAGGAGGGGCTGCTTTTGCTTCCTCCGCGTAGGAGAAGTCTACTTTAACTTTCTGGGAAGGTAACTCCAGGCAGGCGAAGGCACAGACACGTTTAATCACGCCTGTCGTCTTCCAGAACAGCCCGGACTCTGACCCATA
Organism: Percopsis omiscomaycus; assembly: GCA_027575585.1. Lineage (NCBI taxonomy): Eukaryota > Metazoa > Chordata > Actinopteri > Percopsiformes > Percopsidae > Percopsis > Percopsis omiscomaycus. Next base: position 69,732 of record JAODLI010000013.1, on the reverse strand, counting down.
TCGGTGGAAAACAGAGTGGGGAGAGAGTCGTGTATCTTTTGACTCACTGTGTGGGAACGGTTTACTGTGGTCAATAGCAAGTAAAGGTCTGCTGCTATTTCTGGCCTTTTCACAATTTTTTTCTCTCTTCTAATTCATCTTTTAACGGAGTGCTTTTCAGACCGGGAGGGTAGCAAGGCTTTCACTATACAGATTTGGTTTTTTGCTCTGGTTAAAAAGGTAATTGGGTGTAGTGACTCGGTTCCAAATGTGCCATTATGTGATTTTTAATATATAAACATTTTTCAAAGTGTCTCATAAAACGAGTCTCTTAAAGAATACATCAAGAGGGCTGACCGTTTGGGCTTGGTATCAGAGATGCCAAAAATAGAAACCTCCTACTGTAAGTTGCTTTTCGACAACAAAAATAAATAACATACAATAACATTCTAGGGAATGTTCTAACTCACCTTTCCAGACTCCATGAGTGGCAGACTGTGAGGGGATCCTCTCTCCACCAACCTTACCCTGACACACACACACACTTTTTGTAAGGTCAAGATGGGGGAAAAAACAAAACGTGCTGAAGATGTTTGAAAGGCAGAGGTACCTGTCGTGGCGCAGAGCTCTCATGTCCACGTACACTGTGGTGGGGTCCGGGCCCGACGTGCCCTGTATCACAAATTCAACGTCAATGGGATGTAGCACAGCCACACACAATCACACACACAGCCAGGCAGGCAGGCAGGTTTACCTGCAGGCAGATGGCCAGGTTGACCCTGCAGCCGAAGGCGGTGCTGACAGAGCGGGGGTGAAGGCCCAGGTCTTTGAACAGCTTGGAGAAGGAGTGAGTCAGAGCCATCCTCGGTCTCTCCTCTGCCACCACTACACACGCACGCACACGCGACAGGTCCAGCCCCCGAGCCTGGATGAGAGAGACAGGGAGAGAGGGAGACAAGGAGAGAGAGAGAGAGAGAGAGAGAGAGAGAGAGAGAGAGAGAGAGAGAGAGAGAGAGAGAGACAAGGAGGGAGGGAGGGAAAGAGAGAGAGAGGGAGGGAAAGAGAGAGAGAGACAAGGAGGAGGAGAGAGAGACAAGGAGGGAGAGAGGGAGGGAAAGAGAGAGAGAGGGAGGGAAAGAGAGAGGGATAGAGAGAGAGAGAGAGAGAGAGGAGTGGGATGGGTGGAGAGAGATGAGGGGGTGGGAGACAGTGACAGATGAGCAGAGAGAGATGTGAAAAAGAAAAGCACAAGAATAGAGATGAAAGCTAGAAAGAGACCAAGGTTGTCCAAGGATACCAAGTTATAATTCATTAGTGGATGCAACTTTTACCGTTGTATGTGCGTGTGTGTTTACCACAAACCCCCTCAGTAAAGTACATCTCCTGCTTTCCACACTACATTCTGCTCCCAGTCTCCATGGAGACCAACAGAAAGCTAATCACTCAAAATAAACTCAATGTGTTCAATCACCAACCAATCACATCAGGATCTGTCCGCCGCTCACCAATAAACTGTCACTGCAGGGCTCGGGGGCGGGAGACAAGGCAGCCTTCTGAGTCAATTTCAGGTGTATTATTAGCAAGCAAAGCAATGAGAGAGAGTTGGTGACTTCTGCCCACCGCTTGCTTCATTGTCGGGTCAAAACCTACCTGAAGTGTGATATCCATAACAAGCTGGTGATGTGGACTGTGTGTCTGAGAATATGGCTGGGAAACTGACAAAAACTGCTCAAACCAGCTTGAATGCTGCTATTATTTTAGTAGTTCTCAAGTAATTATTATTATTATTATTATATTATTATATGTAAATATATGTTATATGTATTCTGTGGCCAGTGTATAACTCAACTACGTGCCAGTAGATTATAGTTGTGTGATCTGGTTAGCCTTGATGATATATTTAAGAAAAGGCCTAAAAGGATCTCTATGTTAAGTTACCTGCAGCTTGTTAGCAGGAGACTCGACACGCCCCTTGTCACGCGGGGCTCCACCCACCTTGAGTGCCTCAGTCTGCAGTCCCAGGCCCTTGGTGCAGAGCTCCATGACGCTATAGGAGCAGAAGGTGTCTCGAACTTTGAGCTGGCTGACGGCCAGCAGCCACAGGGCTGGGTTGGTCTCCAGCTCTACGGGGGGAATCAGGATGGACTGGTGGCCCGAATACACACTGGCCATACAAGAGAGAGAAAATATTATACAACAATATGATTTCTTATTCCGGAGTACTGACCAGATATCTTACACAATACTTTTTAAAGTAAATCATATATTACATATATTTATTTTATATAGTTTTTTGTCTGATGTGTTCAACCCCGCCCCTTAAGATTTAATTGTTACAACAGATTTATTCATTTAAAAAATATATATACAGTATTTATCAAACATAAACGTATAACTGTAAACAACAGCTAACAAAATGAATAAAGAGCAAGCTATGATAGTGCAGCTACTAGCTGCTTCTATCCTCCCAACCCTACTAGCCTTTAGCCCAGTACGGGCAAACAAAACACAGTCCAGGCATACAGGGGGACACATTTAGCAGTGACACCAACCTGCAGAGACACCAGAGCACAAAGCCCAGGCCGCAGTAGGGGTCCAGACAGATCGCCACCTCTCGAGACGGGTAGAGCTCACACTGGAGCTTAACCGACCGACAGAACGCCCCGACGGCATTATGAGACATCTGCACCAAGACACACGGAAGGACAAAGGGGAGACAGACACAGGGCTATGAGTATAGTATATGCTGGTTTTAAAAAGGTACACTTCTCTATTGCAGCACACCGAATTTCCTTCTCAGCGCACTGTTTATGTTTGAAATACAAATGTGCAAGGGAAGGGATAGAAAATCTGGCCATAATTCGAGGATTGTCCCTTTAGACTACAGGATTCCCACTCAAATTTCATAACATGACTTCTCCATACTGCCATAGCAATTTCCACGACTTTGTATTTGCCCAGTAATTTGACAATTGTAGAGTGTGTGGAGCTGAACTGTATCCCAATCTGTATCTTCTTTGAAAAGATATCGCACAAAACTTTTGGGTTACTTTAAAAGATTCCATGACTTGGACCTGACCTGGACGCCTGCCAGCATGCCTGTAGTGGACACACTGAAGTCAAGGTAGGCCAGTCCGTCTGGATTGGTGGGCTTGTACAACGCTGGGGGCTTCTTCTTAGGAAGGTCGTCTGGATGAACACACACACGTGTATAACTAACAGCACACAAACAAATGGAAACAAGCAAGTGTGTGTGTGTGTGTGTGTGTGTGTGTACCAGTGTCCAGGACAGGAGGCCAGTTCCTGATGTCCACAGTTGCTGTGGCCTCCTTGGATCTGAGCAGCTTACAGATGACGGCTGTGGTCATCACACAGGCTGAACGACTCACCTGAGAGAGAGAGAGAGAGAGAGAGAGAGAGAGAGAGAGAGAGAGAGAGAGTTTCTGTTCAGTATTTATTATATGTTATATTATCAGCTAAATATGACCATGTCAAAGCACAATAGCCTTGATGGAATAAAAATGGAATTTTTGTCTGAATACAAATACACAAACCTGATTAGTTTCCATATGACAGAGAGATAGAAAGGCATATGTATAAGTAGGCAGACAGACAGACAAGTATTATGGGATGTCAGACCTCGACTATCATCTTGACGGTGGGGAGGGTGGTGGAGATGTTTTGGGGGTGGGGGGGTCGCACCGTGATCGGTACACACCCGGCGTACAGACTCCCGTAGAAGGCTGCTATCAGGTCTATACCTGCACACACAAAATAGAGCGTTCATTGTGCTGTGTCAGATGTGCACAAAGAAATGTGTGTGTGTGTGTGTGTGTGTGTGTGTGTGTGTGTGTGGTTTGCAGGTGCAGAAAAAACCTGACTGCATGGAAATAAGAGCAGAACAAGCATTGAGCAGTAGGGCGTGTCAGAATGTGCTTGTGCATTTTTGTGTGTGTGTGTGTGTGCGCGCGCATATGTGTTACCAGGTGGGTAGACCAGGGCTACATGGTCTCCTTCCTGCAAGCCTCCCCTCTCCATCAGCAGCGCAGCTACTCGCTCTGCTCTCTTATGGAGCTGCAGGCAGGTCAGAGAGCTAGACACCGCCCCCTAAAGGACAGGAGGACCGACGATCAGGACGAGAACAAGAGAAGGATAGAGAACAGAGGAAAATGGAAAGAAGGGCAGAGAAAAGATGAGGAAGAGAGGAAAGGAGGGAGAGGTAATGGAAGAAGATAAGAACACAACCAGAAAGAAAGACAGGAGGAAGAAGAGGGCAATGAGCAAGGTGAGAGACATAGAGGAGGTCCTGTAAACTGTATGTGTCAGTACATGTGCACTGAATACAGTGTTTGTGTGTGTGTGTGCATGTTACCCTGGAGCTGAGTAGTGTGTATAGGATGTGGTCGGGCGTAGTTTGGGCTCTCCACTGTAACACCTCGGACAGGAACAGGAACTGCACAGGATATGACATCATATAATAAGATATAGGAGAAGATACAGATAGATAAAAGGAGATAGTGTGGAGAATAGAGGAAGAACAATATACAACTTCCTAAATATGAACAAACCTCAGGGCTTGTGTGTTGCAAGGGTCGGAAGAGTGTGTGTGTGTGTGTGTGTGTGTGTGTGTCACCTGGTCATTGTCGTCAGTTTGGCCCAGGTCTCTGCCGCTGGCTTGAGCGATCCTCTTCCCCGACACCAGGTTACCAACCATCACAGAGGCAGGCCCAATCTCTGCAGTGCATGCACACACACACAAACACACACACTTAAGTACAAGCATGCATGATTATGCACACACTTACTGTATTGTACAGTGGCTAGACACACACACACACACCTGGCTGTTTCTGGCGGGGTTTGGGCAGGTTGGTGACACAGGTGTGGGGGCACATGAGGACGTTACAGGGGTGCAGCCCCCCCTCCAGGTACAGCTGCTTGGTCTCTGACAGGTGGATTCCCCCCAGAGGTGTCTTGGGGAGAGTGTTGGCCGGCACCAGGGCCAGGCAGAACACCCCCACCCCGTGGATGCTGTCTATCGCCTGGGACACACACACAGTCAGCCACTTTAGCTGGCCAGCCACTCCCAGTTCAAGTACAGTCTTTATTGAATAACCTGAACCTAAAAAACTATTCAACTAAGAATGCACACCACTCAATTCTTCTCAGGTACACCGTACTAAAGCTATACATTTGTATACTGTTGCATTGTGGGTAAGGTGCTGAGGTACCTGCAGCACACGGCTCATCCACTGAAAGCTGTCCTCCTCTGTCGAGTCCGGCCTCTGCTCTGCCACCACCACGATGCGCTCATCCCTGAGCACTGTGACGGAGAACACCGCTATCCTGAAGGGTGAGGTCAAGACAAAACATACTGTGATGTCACACTGTAACAATGAGCCCTGCCCAGGCAGGTGAGTGGCAGCTCAGTCCAAACATTGACTCGCTACTACAAGGAGAATGAGCCCATAGTAGGTGTTCTCCTTTAAGTATAAAGAACGTTTTTATGGTCCTGCAGCTAGGTATGCTTGTAATGTGTTATTCATTGTTAAAATGTCATGTCTTCTGTAATTCAAGTACTGTAACATCACATACTGTATATTAGGCACTCACCTGCCTCTGTAGACAAATTTCATTGGCTCTACTGCCAGCGCCGTGGCGACGATGTCATCAGCGTTGTGTCTCCGCCCACTAACCATGATGAGGCCATCCATCTTCCCAGAGATAAAGACCAGACCCCCAGGGCCGATGAAGCCCAGCAGGCCGGTCCGCACGAAGGCATACTCACTGACCAGACCCCCTGTGGAGCTCACTGGATATACCTGAAATATCACACTTATATCACCCAGAGTTCAACATGCACCTAAAATATGTAGGTGTAATCGTAATAACTGAACCATTTAAGGCAGTGGTTTGCATACAGGACACAGTAAAGTTACAGTTACAGCATTTAGCAGATGCTTTTATCCAAAGCAACTTACAGTTACATTGTTCTATTACATGGAGCAGGTAGGGGTTAGGCATCTTGCTCAAGGATGCCGACTCTGGGGCTCGAACTATCCTGCCCCCCCAGTAACGTTAAAGGTAAAGTTGCTAGCTTTGTGTTACACTAACTGCCCTAGACAGTAGAACACACGCAGAAGCCCGCACCTCAAACGTATTTTTCGTCATGCCCGTTAGGCCATAGTAGGATGTTCCGGTAGCGACAGAACACACACAAAACTCTCCGATCTCATCGGTCTTGCAAAGCAGGGGAAGGCCCTCGGGTTTCACCACACACACCAGGCCTGAGTGAGGGCGAGAGAGAGAGTAAACTCATTAGTTCATTAATGCAGCTGTGTATTAAACTGGATGTTGATTAAAAGGTGAGAGATGTTTGCCCTTAAAAATAATTTCACCATTAAATTAACTTAATGGGTTTTCTGCTGTTCAACACATTACCTCAATCTAATGTTCCGGTGTCACACACGCACGCACACACACACCCTACCTCCTGGCATGACGGTGCCCACGTCCTGCACAGTGAGAACAGACAGGCGCTCCTCAGTGTCGACGCGAACCACGCCATGACTCAGCCCCTGCATGGACAGCACCCCTCTACCTGGCGGGTGACTGCTGTCCTCCACCGGCCTGAGAGAGAGAGACAGATGGCCAGACAGCCCAAGAGACAGATTGGTGGGCGGGTAAAAATACATCGAGACGGATATGCTGTATATAAATAGGCGTGTGTCTGTGTGTGTGTGTTTCCATGCTGCATGCGAGCGTATGAACTATATGTCTGCCTGTGTGTGTGTGTGTGTGTGTTTCCATGCTGCATGCGAGCGTATGAACTATATGTCTGTGTGTGTGTGTTTCCATGCTGCATGCGAGCGTATGAACTATATGTCTGCCTGTGTGTGTGTGTGTGTACCTCCTGATGGCCACGGTGAGCGCCTCAGGGGAGCTGGCACAGGGACAGATGACCTCAGCTCTCAGACCTTTACTCTGAAAGACGTTCAGGAAGGCATCGCACGACGATATGGACCCTTGAGCGGCGGGGCAGACAGACAGGCGGGAAGTCATGAATGAGTCAGAGAGACAGGCAGATAGGGACAGATGGAGAGAGAGAGAGACAGATTAAGTGTGGGAGAGATGAGGTTCAGCTTATTAACTGCAACAAAATGGACGCCAAACTATTTCAGCTTATTAATGCGTTATGTAACAGTATTTAACCTTCTTAAGAGCTTTACTTAATCAATTAAAAGAAACCATTTTATCATTCATTTTATCTTTATCTAAAAAATAATACATATTTTGATTAATTACATTACAACCTCCCTATTAAATTTTTTAATATATATTTTTTTTTTGTGCATGTATATTTTTTAAAAGGTTTTTATTTCATTTCTAAATAAAATATCCATAAACCTTTTTTAAGTCTTATATAAGTCTTTCTTTGACTGATATTTTAGCCATAACAGAAGTGCCAGTTCCTAGAGGAAGTCCTGTTTTAGGACACTATTTGTCAGGGTTTCTATCTATTGTCCAGCAGAGGGCGTCCTATCTTACAGGGGTTGGAGCCGTCTGCCACCAGCAGCATGCGCAAGGAGCTCAGGTTGATGTCCTTCTGGTCCTTATGAGCCACCAGAGCCCAGTGCATGTCTCTGGACTTCACACACGCTACCTTGGCTGGGGAGACACACACGCACGCACGCACGCACACACACACACACACAGACACACACACACACAAAATGACAATTTAATCTATTTGATGGACAGCTGAATAGGCTGAATTGAGTGTATTGACACGGGTCTGTGTGTGTGTGTGTGTGTGTGTGTGTGTGTCTGAGAGACTGACCTTTGAACTGACACACCTTCTGGATCCAGGAGAGGGGATTGACCTTCATCAGGGAGTAGGGCACGCTGATCACATGCATCATGTTCATCACACTCTGCACACACACACACACACACACACGCGTGGTTAACCTGTATCGTTACACTGCAGTGAACAGTGTCCTAATGGGCACTGCATATTCCCAGTGTACCAGTGGTGTGAGATATTGTGTTTCTGACCTTATCCGGGTGTGTTCTATTGATGTATTATTGGTCCATGAAATTACTTTTATTTTGCGCTTGACTGTTTGTGTTTTAACTGTGTATTAACTGTCATCCACCACTGCAATTGTAAAAAGGCTTTGGAACCTTGTTGTACTATAATGCTAGAATAACACTAGAGGAAGTACTAGGGGGACGTAATGGGACATACAGTAATAAACTCAACTAGCTAGCACTTGTACTTGAGCTTTACTGAACCTGGCAGAGACCTGAGAAAGCAGAACAAAACCACTGTCAGCCTGCACTTCACCTCTGACCCCTAGACAAACAGGAAATGAAGGCCATGACCTCTGTGTTTGGGGTGACATACCGTCAGGATGCCGTGCCACAGACCAACGTCCTTCTTAAAGTCCAGAACATTCACTATGGTCTCCGCTGGAGAGAGAGAGCGGGAGAGAGAAACATTTTGAATGACTGGCGCTCTGTGCGTGCCTTTGTGTGTGTGTGTGTGTGTGTGTGTGCGTGCGTTCCTACCCTCTGTGTAGCTACAGGACTGTGTGAGAGCCTGACAGTGTGTGAGCAGAGCGATCCTCATCACGGTGACTCCCAACACACTCCCGTCTTTACAAGTCTTGTACTGACAGGACACACACACACACACACACACACACACGTACAGAGAGAGTGACATTCCAGTTATTCAGAATAGAACAGAACATGACGTTTACGTGACCTGTATGATATTCAGACTAAGGAATATTCAGAATGTAGCATGTTCTGATTAAGACGTGGGATTCGCTGATCTCATTCAGGTTTTTGGACACGCCCTCTTGTGTGTTTACGATCAGTAAGGTTGTTATGGGGACACTTTGTTAATCGGAGCGAAAAAGTCACATCGGCTGATAAAATCACCAACTTGAACAAAAACACTAACTCAAGGTTATCTGTATGCTAACGTGCCAGCCTACCTCTATGTACGCTGTGTCATTGTTGGCATCCTTAATGTGAGGAAACCAGTCTCTGGGAGGTTTGGACAGGTGCTTAGACTCTGTCACAAACCACAACAGCTTGGGCCAGCCTGGGGACAGAGAGAGAGGGGCGAACAGCGTGACAGTCGCAGTGCAAATTAAAATGATGAAAACTGGTCATAAAAACTGTATACTCTATCCTCCTCAATACCCTGAATTCACGACACGGGGTAAAAGTTTTATACTATTATCTTATGAATCAAAATCTAAAAAATATTAAAAAGTATTTCACATAAAAATGTGGTTGTTCTCACAGTCACATTATGTAAGCACCGATGATGAACTAAAATAACAGCAATTTCATATGAATTCCTCATATATGTATAACATGTTTTAAGTTATAATATAGGACAGTGGCTTTACACTAAACAGTAATTGTAACGGATTATCTATCCATGTAAAGAGCAGTACAGGTCTTTAATGTACTGCCATAGAGGTTACTACTAATCTTTCTCCCTAAAGAGCCATATAGCTGCAGCAGGCCTACTGACCTGGGATTAATGACTTGTTCCTCTCACCTTTGAACTGCGGGATCTCTCCCGTAGCGCTCTTGGGCAGGCCCTTGTGACACGCATCGCTGGTCAGCGCCACGGTAACGCCACAGCTGCCCAATAGGAATCCAATCTGTTGGCTCCCAGCATCCTAGAGAACAACAAAAGGAGGGGACACGGAGAAACGATGGACGGGTCAATCTGAACTCGGGGCGAGTTAGTTATCCCTCCAGCTTAACACGCACTACACAGCCAAATTAGACATTCAACAACATTGCAACTGTGGGATCAAGTGAGCCAAAAGAGATACCGCTCTTTTCATACCTTGCGGGTGAGCGGCACCTCTATGGGCACAGGGACAACCTCTGCCAGTAGACAGCCGTAGAACGCCACCATGAAGGCCACTGGGTCATTGTTAGGAAATACTAGCGCCACCTGTAGGACAGGGAGATAGGACGGATAGCAGGCATTGCTCAGACCTGAAGACAGGTAACCCATTTTAGTTTTGCACTTTGCTGGGGAAGGACCCCTTTCACATCAAAAACACTGTTATGGGCCAGATGTGAGGGAAATATATCTGCCTATATTATCTATTAACGCGGTAAAATAACACAAAAACACATATATTGTGAGTTCTGCTAAGTGCCCACACGACAATATGAAAAGATATCTTAAATATTTTAGGCCTCAAAAAATACAATTACTTTTTTCAAAATCAAGCATAACTCTTGACTTTATATACGATATGGATGAATAAAGACAAGAGGGTTCAAAATACTGGTGGTCTTTTAAGATTATAATTATAGCTGTTGCTTAATGGAGCATTTCTTCAGAATGTTACAAGAGGCTGAAAGCATGACATGCAATCTAACCTATCCAACAATAAACAGTAAACAGTGCTGATATAGGCAAGCCTTACCCTGCAGGCTCTATTAAAAGCTAGTCAGCAGAAACAAACTAGTCTACAAGTAAATAATAAAAAAAGAACGCTCTTGCAGAATATAGACAGAAGTGTGTGTGTGTGTGTGTGTGTGTGTGTGTGTGTGCGTGCGTACGTGCGTGCGTATGACTCACCCTGTCCCCCGGTCGAACCATGGGCTCCTGTTTGCTGCCCAACTTGTGGAGGATGTTATAAGCCAACTTCAGACTGCGGGACCACAGCTTCCCTACAGCAGAACACAGGATGTCACAATGATTGTCTTTCTCACCCCCCTTCTTACACATAGATGCTATCTGCCTTGAGGGTGTCGTGGTTACCGTATGTTAGCACGTAGAGGGGTTTGCCCGCAGTATCCAGGCTGGTCAAGCAGGGGGCTTTGGGCGAAATCGTCCCCCAGCGCTGCAGCGCCGCCTCCAGGGAGGGAGGCCAGTTGGTGACCACGCCCAGAGCCTCACCGCGCACCGCCATCATCTCCGCCCCCTCCGGACGAGGCTGCTTAGGGTCGGGCTGCTGAACTGGAGAGGAAGAGGAAGGAAGACAAAGATGATGGCCTCTCTAAAGGCTATAACAATTAAAAATAACAAAAAACCTGACCATTACACTACCTACAGATAGACAGACAGGAATACAGAGAGACAAGAGACGGTGAGAGAGCGAGACAGAGAGAGACGTGTCTAACCCTCTAAAAGCTCGTCGAAGTCATCGACAAAGAACTCGCGTAGCGGAGGTCTGCGAGGCTGTTTCAAAGTGTTTACTAACTGCTGGATCTTAGCCGACACACGACTGCTAACTGGAACACCTGTACACACACACACACACACACACACACACACACACACACACACACACACACACACATACAATTCCAACTGACACAGGCCTTAAATCTCTTC
>JAODLI010000013.1:32986-54110 GCA_027575585.1 Percopsis omiscomaycus | reverse complement strand
GTCGGGCCGGGGGCCCCCCCCCCCCCCCCCCCCCCCCACCACCACCACTTGACCCTCTTGCATGAGAGGAATTTGAGGGGTGTTCTCCTCTGGACACTGACTTAGAAATCACGGGCGTGTGTGTGCGTGTGCGTGTGCGTGTGCGTGTGCGTGTGCGTGTGCGTGTGCGTGTCCAAACACACAGGCCATGCATGAAGAAGAAAAAAAAAGGTGGGGGGGGCACCTCACTGCTCATCTTCTCACTGTTTAAGAGACTGTCTGACAACGGCAGGGAGGAGTTTGTGCACAAAGAGTGAAAGGAAAGAAAGCTTTGCTGACACTTTCTGCCTCATTTGGGTGGGGGTGGGGGGGGGGAGACATCATGGGTAGCCATGGGTATCTTCATCCTTCCAGAACTGTCCAGACGGTCGACAAGCAGACACCAGAGAAAGGAACTCCAAGTGCCGTCACTCTGTGCCAGCTCCAGTCGCCCCCCTGCCCCCCAAGTGAACCCACAAGGGCCGGACAATGACAACACCGACCGACTGTGGTGGAACTAACGAGGGTTTCCGTTACACAACGGCCTCCAACTGTTGTCCCCGATGAAAAGACTCGGCGGACCCCCGGCTCCTCTTCCTGTCTCCCATCGAACCCTTTCACCCGTGCCCCCCCCCCCCCCCCGGAGGCGGCTTTGCCTCACCTGCGCCATGGCGACGCGGGACCATCCCCGTTCCCGTGTTGGGTGGAGGTCCAGCACACACTCGCATGACAGCTCCACAGGGCCGAGGCTCTCTCTCTCCCACAGCAGCTACAAGTGGCCCAGACTGGGCTGAGTGGCCCCACAGCCAGGCCAACCCGGCAACAAAACAGACAGGAGAGAGAGAGAGAGAGAGAGAGAGAGAGAGAGAGAGAGAGAGAGACGAGCAGAGGGAGAGAGAGAGAGAGAGAAAGAGAGAGAGAGAGAGAGAGAGAGAGAGGGAGGGACAAGCAGAGGGAGAGAAAGATGCGTGCAGCAAAAACAGACAGCGCTGTGTGGGTTTTTGGGTTTTTTTCTTTTACTAAAATGTCACCAATACAGAGCCTTTCTGATTTGTTTTCAACATCAGAAAGCGACTGTATGTAATATATATTTAATGCAAGGCTCATAGACACTTTGTCTGGAAGCAGGCTGTTCTATGTAAAATGAAATTCAAACTAAGTCTTACTTTTGGGAGATTGCATTTCAGGCAAGGTGCTGACAGTAAAATGAGACATGCAACCTAAACCACTGAATAAAAATATCTGGCAAAAACAAAAAACTAAGGTCTCTAAAAAAAATCGAAAGTCAGTGAACCCATCAGGCAAACCATTCAACAAGTGTGTGTATGTCAGGCTTATACAGCTGTTACAGGCTAAATATGAGGCCTGTATTTCTTATCACGTACCACCACGAAACAGACATGCAAACAACTAAATCGAAAGTATTTACAATGACAGTGCTCGACGTTTTTCAAAATGACGCTTCTTCTCAACCAGCCAACTGCATGGATGCTAATATTGGAGTGTCTGGGTCCCAATGGTCCCAAAGCTGACAGCGACAGCGATACTCAGCTCTAATGTGCTGACTAAAACACAAGATCGGCCACGCTTGCACTTCTGCCGTAATTGCCAGTCAACGGGTCCCTGCGCCCATGAGAACGGCCCATGACAAGGCGGCACTCAGCAGCTGGCAACAGAGCTCTTGGCAGCCGTCAGGCGGGCCCGAGGCGTTGAGGATATCTTCAAAGAGAAAAACATCAACTTCAGCCCCGGCAAGCCATTACCACTGAGGAGATGGAAGACCAACAGTCACCAGAGAGGGGCCGAGAAAATGGCTGGTCTGTGCCGAGGTCTGGAACGGTGACAAGAGTCGCTAGGCTACAGGGTGCTTTATTTTTGACCTGAAGCTATTTTTTATCGCCAAGTGGTGATTCTTGAGAAAAAGGGAAAGAAAGGGCCTACTGAAATAAAGACTTGTTTGTTGAGGGACTGGTATCAAAAAAAACTACATTTTGAGTGAATGATCGAGGTGCACTTTGTCATTAATAGGGAACTACAAAGACAAAACACTGTAATATTTAAGAAGACGGCATTGTTACACGTCCAAGACAAGACCAAGACTTTACATTACTGTACGCGCCTATCTTGTCAAAAAGTCGCCTGCCCCGATGACACACACTGACAGACATGCATGTCCAACATAAACATTTAAACAACGTCGGCATTTTTACCTTCCTCTGCAGTATTCTGGGCTAGACTTTCACTCTGACCTCAGCCCAGAAACAACTGAGGACACACGGCCCACTGGAGCAGCACTGAAAGACATGTCTCACTGTTGTATCATGGAGCCTCAAAAGGGCTGAACCGTGTTTAGCTCACTGTCCTCCCGTAAAATTACAGAGAGGTTCTGCAAATTGTTTACCCCCCCACTGTGTCCTCAGAGTCAGAGCGAGTAGTGAGTGGAGCTGGGTTTTCACGTGCACAATGAGCTCCGCTCTTTGGGAAACCGATGGGTGCACCACAGACAGACGCACAGTGCATGAGCTGGGATATTTAGGTTCAATCATGGGTCACGCCCCCCCCCCCCATCCCCCATCCCCCAGCCCCGCACTGCACTGCGAAAGCAACCTCAACAACAAAGAAAAGGTGGTCCCGGGGATTTACAAAGCTTAGTCGATTCCATCCAATCTCCTGGTTGAGTCCTGTAATACAAAGTGAGACGTGGATCACTTGGGTTCTTTCAACGTTTTGCTTTCCATGAAGGGTTAAGTCAACCCATCCTTGCCACCACATCAATCCAGCAACTTATAAGCATATCCCTTCCTTGTTCAACACAGCGTAACATACTATAATAACCAGCAATCTAAGGAGACTATAGTGCCATATGGTTTCCACTACTGCAGTGAACCGTTACCTGAAGTCACGTTAGCCTTTGAAACCAGTTTACTGAACGCAGTCGCACTGACCTAGAAAGCCTTAAACCAGGTAAAGCCTTAAACCAGGTCAAAATTCATCACGTGCCCCAATAACATTTTAAAGGCTAGCCAAATATTTTTACATTTGAACAACATGAATTTAGGCGTCGACTGGCAATATGTGCATTAGTTAAGCAATACAATTTTAGAAACCAAATACGTGTTAGCGATGCCGTTCACAATTTGTTAGACTAATGTCCATTAATTTCACTGAGTCAGAAATTAGATGACTGTTATGTTTATAATTTGTCTGTAAAACCATTCCCTACATATTTGATTGGAAAAAGCTGGAGAAAATATGCCAGAAATGTAACAACAAGTAGCTATGATTACCAACATTCTTGGGCATGCGTGCAAAGTTTTTGTCAGGGATAGATAGTTGGTTTCTATTTACCACGACAAATGAAGATTTAACTGTATTCTACTTGCTTACCTGTAGAGGGGCAGGTTGGCACCGCAGTTTCTGAAAAGAGATATTGAACATCAATTAATGATAAGCTGGTGAATACTCATTAGCCTTAAATTCGCTTTCAAGCTAATAAAAAATGCCAGTCATAGGTAGCACAGTTGCTTTAGATGAATACTTCAACCAAAAACAATATTTAGTGTATTAATAACTCAACCCTCACAGCCTGGAATGCTGGAAATAATAGGGCTGTACCTTTTGTAATTTTGTAATTTTTATGATAAAAATTTAGTTGATATGGCATTGAAAACTTGGAAAATAAAGTGTATCATTATAATATATACCAATTATATCATTCCAGGCTATGAAGGGTGAGTAACTGTTTCACTAATCATTATTTTTGGGTAAAGTATTCCCTTAAAAACACATGGCGTTAGCCTTCAACTGAACACCAGCTCCCCAGACATTTCAGCAATAGCAAAAGAAGTCCGATGCGTCATAAAAACATTTATTAGTGAACTCACAAAGTGCTAACCAACCACCTCTCTGTAGAAGAAGGGGCGACTGTCGCATGTCAAAAGAAAACAGCCTACCACATTAAAGGGTGCGTTCGTGCTCCGCCATCCCGACGCACCAAAATGAGCCCAACGCAGAATGGTGTGTTAAGTCGCGCACAGTAAATAACTCAGATACTTGTAGAAGTTTACTATGTCTGGATTTTCATGGCACAGAAGCTGGTGCGTTAACTTAACCCCAAACCCAGGCAGCATCTTCTTTCTGTCCTACCACGTTCAACATGGGCGCTATGAAGGAGAGACAAAAGGATCAAGGAAGGACAGAACAGTCCACTTTCAAAGACCCACCTCAGTGTTTACTGAGGAAGCAATGCGTCTACAAGGCCACAGGTCACGGGTCAAACTCATGAAGCAAGCATAACCTGACTAGGAAACGGGGCTATTGCCCCAGATAAGTGGAGGAAGAGTGATTTAGTCACACAGCTATTAAGGGAACACTGCTAAAGCTGCTAACAGACCAGGAAGTACCTTGACAAACTATGCCTAATGTGAACTGTAGTCATCAGATAGAGGTACTGTTTTCGTCGCTCACACCATGCCAGTATCTGACATAAACGCTTAGCCCCTGTGCCCCATTCCTTTTTTAATACAGCTTTGAACACTGCACATTCTTCAGTTAAGTTTATCATCCATGAACGCCTGAAAATGAAAGGAATGAATGCTTAGCCTCAATTAGCAAAATGGCTTGTAGACCTTTGTTGGTGGGAACAAAAGGGGAACAATGCCATAATTCACTGGTCTAAAAATTTCTGCTACACGCACCCACACACGCACTTATGATAGGAATAGTAACACCGAAAGAGCAAAGACAGGTTGAAAGACCGTAAGCCTATCACAAGTTCTAGACGAACTAAACAGAATGGCCACAAGTCAAGTCAAGTCAATATATTTATAAAGCTAATTTATAAATGTATAAGACTATATAAGACTTTATAAGACTATAGAGGTAACTGTAGCCTACTGTGTATAGTACACAAACCCAGAGCGGTGACAAAGCAAGATCAAGAAGTAGTGTGACTGGTATGTGCAAACACAAAAAGCAGTTGTCACTGTGATTCATAACAGTGTTTCATGCAGGCATTGGATATCCCTGACTTTACCGGAAGATCATGATTGGCAATCCCCTACTACCCTGCCCAGCTGTTGTTTTGTTTGTTTGACAGAAGTCCATGAAAATATACTTAACTGGTGGGATAGGGATACTATGATATTGTAAAATGTACTTTTTTGACAGTTATTAAATGTTATCAAGAGCTTGAAACAGAACGCTCTTATTTTCAATGTAAAGCCAGACTATGTTGTTAAGAAGAGTATTAAAACTTTTTGAGCTATACATCACCCAAATAATGCAGCCCTGAAAGGCAACGAAGCATGCATGCATGAAGCCTAAACAAATACGATTTTGATTTATTTACTTAATAAACCAACACTGGGATCTATGAGAATAACTTGTTCAAAACGACACGTGATCACGTGATCCGAATTTGGGTATAATGGAACAAGAGCAGAATTGGGCCTGCGGGCAGACTCTCCAGACATGACTTCGCTTGTCCCTGCTGTCGGTATTGCAGAGGCGAGAAAATGGGGTGAGTCCAAAGGCAGGCAGCTCTCACCCGGAGGGGATCTCCTGCTGCTCGCCCTATTCCTGACACACCCTGCTCTTAATAGCCTCCCTAATGGCTGTGTCAACTCGATGTTCGGCGAGCCATGAACGTCCTTTCACGGCCTAAACTCGAGTGGCGACACTGGCTCAGCAAGTGCAGTGAAAACATTAGCTGTTTATTAGGAACCAACCGATGAGGTAGTGACTGTGAGCTCTGAACAGCTCACAGCTGTGCTGTTCATCCTTGCTAAACATGCATAAACCCTTTATGTGCGTTGTGCCTAATGTGTGTATGTAGCCTAACGTTACGTGTGACCCGAGATACTGCTTTACCAGCAGAGAACTAAAGTAGAAACTAGAAATTATGATTTGTTTTATGATAATTGACCATGACAATGTTTTCACACAAAATCGCTAGGATTAGTTACATGTTATTTGCCCTCTTTCAGTGTAGTGTCACTAGTGTGTTGATGTCTGCAGTTTTCTGGTTATTGAGACCCTCATGTCTGTCGCTGTCTCTCTCTCTATCTTTATTATTGCGTTCATGATAATGGTGACACCATGGTAAATGGCTTCATCTGTAGATTATGAGAAATGTCAACGCACGCAGTTTTTGATTTTGGGTGGTGTGACATTATGTAGTGTAATATGCGGGCATTCAGAAGTTTTTATTCAATAAAATAAACAATACTCGCACGAATAACGAATTCAAGCAAGACATAAGTCAAACATCCATAATTCGACACTTTTGTTGCCGTGATTTAGGAGGATAAATCGACGTTTTAAAATCAAATCACACAGATACACACACGTGAAACAGTCGTACCTGATACCATTTGAGCAGGATCCAACAGAGGACATAAGCGGCCAGGGTGAACTTCGCGGTCCTGTAGCGCTCCGGTAGACAGGTAAGATACATCAGCAGCTCCGACCGTCCCCCGGAACCCGTCTCTCTCTCTGTAGATCCACTACTTTCCTCGCTAGATTTCGTGCTATTACTCGTAATATTATTGCTATCGTCCATGTTTATTCCCGCCACAGTTAACGTTATCCTCTTGTAGTGGACGATGAAGGAACTTTGAAGCTCACCTATAACTTTGATTTTTGTTGTAGTCTCGTCATTGCGCCGCGCATGCCACTGCTAGGTAAGTCGTTCATACTTAACGTAAGTGTTCAATCGTCAAATTAAGCAATATCTTCTCGAAAATATAAAACAGATTCGCAATTCGCGAAAACCGTTGATGCCGATTGCGCGCCGCATCCTCCGTGCATGTGTATTCAACACACGCAACTTTAGCCAAACGCAAAGCCCGCATTAATCACCGTAGTGTTGCCGTGTAAACTGGAGTTAATTTTCAAAGTAAATTTCTTGTTTTCTATTACATGTGACATATTTCAAATGGGCGTATCATCTCTGTAGATGGTACCCCTAACCCTAACCCTTACTTACAAACACAATTCTCTTTCGTGTTTGCTTTCCGATATTCGTCTACGCTAAATGTTGTCTTAAGAAACGTCTTATATCATAGGCCTATAGAACATGATTGTTTTACCATCTCACCTTTACTCACTTAAATGTCTCACTCAGAAGAAAAAAAATATTGGCCTATATGTATAGAGAAAGAGAGAGAGAGATTTCTGTTTTCACTATCCGTGCTTTTATTTTTACAGCAGCTGAACCGGAAGTTTCAGTGTTTTCTCAAAACTTGAATTTATTAGTGACATGCATTCAAAGAGCATTCATACAGAGAGCGCCCTCTGGAGCACACATTTAGAAAAAACATAATTCGAAAGAATAAAGTTGTATTAAGATTTTATGCACTATTTACGGACCATACCTGCTTATCTGTGACACCATCAAGTGGACATAACAACAGTGTCAGTAGCCATGACAACTGATTATGGAGTGCTAATTCTTCAAAGCAGCTAGATTTGTCCCATATCAGCATTAACAAAGTTTAATGAACAAAAACAAAGGGATTTATGTTATTCTACTGCAGAGTATTCATGGCTCACATTTTCAGCACCCTGAAATCCATTATAATCCATTATAATCCATTACAGATTCTATAGGACAGCAACAATCTCAATTACTTTTTCAGTCTGAAATCTAGCTATATAATCTACTCCATACTTCAGTATAATCTACCCTTTTGACGCCAACAGTAAAAGTAAAAACATATGTGTTTATTAACGTGAAATTACCATCTTTTCATTAACATGAAATAACATTGTCAAAGCATTATTGGAGGAAGAGAACACAGACATATCAAAACATATTATTTAACACACTACATTATTCAACCGCTGTATAGCAATTATATCTATCTTAACACTAAATTTATTACTCACTGTTTATTAAAATGGAAACTGTGGTTTCTGAACTCACGTAATAACTGCACAGTGAAGCAAAACATGTCAGTGTGGGTGGGCGGTGCATTACAATAACTCAGAACCCAGCGGAGGCATTGTTTAAAGAGGTTATAACATCAGGGAGGGAGAGAAGAAGAGTATTACCTGAGGTTTAAAAAAAGAAAAGAACGTGTGTTAAAACAACACAAGAAACAACTGACACTCACTGAATAGTTACAATGAATAAAAATAAAAAAACAATTTCAGTGTAGAAAATGTGAGAAAAAAAACTTCACAAATCTCAAAGTCAGCGATTACTTCATATATACTGAAACATGGCGTTTTCGAAATACATAATGCATAGTGAATAAGGGCCACCTGCATTACAGGTTCTTCCCTGTAATGTGTGCATGTTATGTGTGCATGTAGCCTACTGTGCGCTGTCACGCGTCAGCTCAAGTCCACACTGTGCATGTCCTCCATCGATACATGCACTACCTGCAAACAAACATACATTTACATTGACATTTACATCATTTAGCGGACGCTTTTATCCAAAGCGACAGTACATTTGACAATAGCTGAATAGGTCATCCACCAGTTACAAGCAAACAACATTCTGATAGAATAATGACAGCAGCACGTCATCATGGCGTGGGCGCAAGAAGGTGGGTGCTGCAGCACCCCTTACATTTGACGGGCTGTGCAAAGTCGTTCATTTAAAAATAATCAATAAAAACTTAAGTGGAATTTTTCAGTCGTAATAAGTCGTCTATAAAACATGTTTGTTAGACATCCACAGATTTCATTATTTTAACAATGTTTGAGTTCATTTTCCAAAGGGGTTAGCCTGTCATTTCTCTTCTGGGGATGACACACAAATGCCCCTGAACGCAAGTCCACCTTCGGGATTCTACCGTCTGCTTAAGGTTGGAATTTGTTTTCTGCCGCCCAACATCATACTAAATTTAATTTAGAACAGTGTGATTAAATAGCGACCAACATCTTAAAACTGATCTGAAACTACCATCTCTGAATAGTTTGAAGGTGGATCAAGAGTTTTCCCTGTTGACAGTTTACATGGTAGGCTACGGTTGCCCGTCAAAGTTGTGGGGTAGTCTGGGATAGACACACGAATACGACTGGCAATTGAGAGTCCATTTACAGCGAACAAGGTGTTAAAGCCCCCCTACACAAATGTCACTCCAAGCGAAACATTTCAGCATCCCCAAGTAAAAATGCCACTGCATCAAGGCTAACTTAGTGTTTTTTAAATAAAGGCACAGAGCCAGAAGATAAATAATCATCATAGAGAGCTTTGGTTAGTGGGAGTGTTATGAGGCAGGGAGGTCAGTGGCAGAGGTACCAAGGTGGATTCTGAAGACCTCTTGCGGAGTAAGACACAGTACACTACACTTGCGGAGTACACTTATACAGTACACTTGCGGAGTAAGACACAGTACACTACCTTAACACCATCTACAGAATACAGCATGTGATAGAATATACATAATAATGGGGAAGCCCTGATCAACAGAATATATTATTGTATAGCTACAGTATATCCATGTTTAAAAGACTTTTCCCACCTAAAACCCTGTAAGACCCAATCACCTTTAGCTCTCCAAAAAGCACATTTGCAAATGTATTTATTTTTTAAAGACCACATTTACATAGCCAATGGGTCCTATTGGCTTGCCTCACAATGCCATTGGATAGTAAATGTGTATATAGGTCTGGCCATAAGGAAGCGCATCTCCTTGTTTCATTCGACTGGGTCTAACAGAGCTAAACTGTATTTGGATTGGTGTAATTCAGAAGACGACTTTGACGACCATTTCACTCTAGGCTTACACACGTTTATTATTTATTATGCAAATGCAAATGAATGGGAAATGACCTCACTCTCATGAGGGAAGCCCTCTGGCCTGCTGTGGGCACATAATGAAGGTTTAAAATTAGAACTACGCCAGGGGGCTAACTAAACCTGGATCCACTCTCTCTGTGATGACCTGTTCATGATCTGGGTCCGGGTAATCGCAGACGTCCTGAGGAAAGGCGGCACGCATCAGCATCTTGACCTCATTGGGGTACACGTAGGTGGGCTGGCATTTGCTCCCCTCCGTCACACCGACGCCGTGGAACATCTAGAAGATTTGGCGGAAAGAGAGATGGCGAGGAACTACAACCACAAGGGTTACTTACGGCCGGCCACGCAAGAAGCGGGTCTAAGAGTTCCGATTTGGATGGCTCAGAGGGTTGTGGGTTCGAGCCCCGGAGTTGGTCTACCTGTAAGCAGCATCCTAAGTAAGATGCCTAACCCCTCATTGTAAATCACTTTGGATAAAAGCATCCGCTGAATGATGTAATTGTAATGTATATCACCCCAAATGTAACTACTCAAACGTGTGACTTTTTCCAGCCAGTACACAGGTTTAAATGGCTAAAGCACCAACCAGTCTTTTCTGCAGCAGCCTGTACGCCTTCTTCCGACGGGCGCGGTCAGATCGCAGGCGGCTGGCAGCGCGCAGCAGGGACGCTATCCACACCGGTAATCTGGTGGTCAAACATTAGGCAAAAGTCTGGATTTATATTACAATCAGGTCACTTTGGCAGACGCTTCTATCCAAAGCGACTTACAATTACATATTGCTATTACATGGAGCAGATAGGGGTTAGGCATCTTGCCCAAGGATGCTTACAGGTAGGCCAACTCTGGGGCTCGAACCCACGACCTTCTGGCTGGGAGTCCGACACCTAGACCACTAGACTATCCTGCCCCAAATTCTCTTCACATTTCAGAAGGGTAGCCTACAGTATACAGGGGGTGTATATATTTTAGCATAACCCTTAATCACATTGCAGTCTCAAAGGGTGGCACAGTCCCACATCTAACATACAACAAAAAACACCCTCCATACTTTATCCTCCAATCGGAGGCAAGGAAAAACTCCTTTTACTTACCCAAATGAATGACAGAGATCAACAAAGGCATCTATGCCAAGGCTTGTCATGGGTGGCTGGAAAGTCTACAAACCATGACAAAAGTACACTCACATCAGGTAAGGCATCCCAGCTTCAGTCGTTAAAATGCTCAAATGACTGAAAAAGTGTGTGTACTCAATGTATGTTCATACAGAGATTTACAACTGAAAAAGATTATATTTCAGTGGCCTAATCCCACATTTAATGGGATAAGGCTACCAGAAACTTTAGTAGGCCTACATGTGTAAATGATGGCTGTGTCGTGGAATGTACGTAATGACTCAATTAAGAGTACATTTAATGTAAATCGTATCTATTGAATGTAGGCCCCCTTTGCAACAACATCGTACCTATATTTTCAGTGTTCTACGTGGGGATTCTGAATTGTCATGTAGCAAATTAAACCACAAAATACGATTACCTACCATTTGGGAGCCAATGACCAGAAAATATGGTGTTGAGCCTAGAGACACGGTTCTAAAGGTTTATAATTGAAGGCATAAGAACACAATTCTAGTTCTAGACGAGAGCACCAAATTAGTATTACAGTTAACATCAAAGTAGCAACATTTATTTTCCCTCCCAGTAAGGTGGTAGAAGCCGGCTGAGGCACAGCAGGTGTGCCATCTACTGGCTTAGGAGTGTTATTGCGTCCCACACCAGATACAGTACATTAGAGTTGAGTATAATCACTCCACCGCTGGAGTGGAGTGTCTGTAATAAACAGACAAATTAGCCATATTGTCAAATGTAACAATATGTCTAATATGCCATTCGCAGGAGAGCTAGCTATCACGCTACCGGTCAAGCTGCACCCGTTTTCTAATGCACTGGTCGCCTACACCTTTTCTCACATAAAGAAACAACACATTTGAAACAGGAAGAGAAAACACATGGGTGTCTGAATTGAATAGGCCTACTTAAAATTCATATAACAAGTTGAAAAACTAGTTTGACAGAAACAGAAAACATTTCTGCCCACAGAAAATACAGGTAAGTGTTATGGAATATGGGCCTGACTGGAACAGGCTGTGTCGGTATGATAATAGCCCGTAATAACGAGGAATAATCTAATGTGTCCTCTGAAGTGGCGAACAAAGCAAACAGTAGGGGAAAAAATAATTTTCAAAAGGTTGTATCCAATGATAATATCTAAATTAACAGTCATACTAAAACATTAACTACTGTAGAATATGTTCAACTGGCTACAGGAGATGGGCTTCTGGTATCAGCGTTTATTTCATGTCCATAAATCATAACACACAATACATTTTGCAGTAGTTTCCATTTGTTTCCAAACGTGGGTAAACGTTCTTCCTGTCTAGCCTGTAAAAAGAGAAACTCTTAACTCACAAGTTTTATTTGGCTGATTAGATCGACTGTACACTCGGTTTGAAGTTACAATGCAAAAGTTACATATACCAAGAAAGACCAGAACAAGCAGCGTGTGCACCGCCCACACCTGACCAAGTCTAATCATCCGCATGAACTCAAAACACCTTGAGTGGACCGGGACTTCAACAACTCCTTTAGACAGGAAAAAAGTGTTCCCCTCATCGGTAGCACTTTCTGGGTCACTGTAACAGGCCTGTAGGCTCCCCCTGTCCACAACACCAGTGACTGTCCGGTCACTGTGGAAACCTCAGTACGGCTTGCCTCCAATGGCGGCAAGAATCTCCTGCCTCTCCGCTGCAGTGGGCATGTCTGGCTTCACACCGTCTCTTCGCCTCTGCAACATTACGTTGTGCTACACAGACAATGAAAAAGAGTTAATTCCCCGCTGGACTTAAAAATACTTTCTAAATGCCTTTTTGAATAGTCTCTGAATAGTCATTAAAAAGTAGGACTTAACAATACTTTAACTGGCTAGCCACATTCCACATTAAATTATTTTTTTTTAAATAAATTTAACACATTCTGCTGTTGTGCAAGATACGATTTAGGCCTTTATCAGTAATGTTTACTGAAACTTTACGTGACTCACATTGACTTGAAAGAAATAATGTGTAAGTATCATTGCCCATTTCATAAGCTTTTTAACACCTCCAATTTTGGGCAGGGTGTTTCCATAAAGTATGTGTAATATGTAGTCTGTCAGTGTGTTGCCTCCAATTGTCATAACATCCCTTGCTTAAACAGACAATACTTTCATGCTTAATTGTAAACCAGAGTCCAGATATCCTGTATTTGTGCATCATGTGGTGACCCTATATTAAATTGCATTGCACTGCCTCCCAGTGGTCAGAAAAACACACTGTCCCTCTCAGTTACTTCCCAACAATGGCCTTTATGGTCATCATAACAGAACATAAATCAAAGCAAGGCAAGGCTTGCCGAGGGAAGATGCGGAATATCTATCTTGAAGGCTGGTTGAATGCTGCGTCAGTGTGAAGTGTTGTACATGATACAGTTGAGATTGTTTAATGTTTTTAGGTGTCGGGGTCCGCTATTAACGCCTTATGGTTGATCTAAACCCAAGCAACTTTTAAGACACGTTTCACACCTTGCCAGTAAAAAGAGGGCGGTAACTCGCTGCTGCACAATCACTTAATTACTTGAATACATCTGTAAAAGATTATGGTTGTTAACGGTAGTATGTTTTGGCCCCAGGTTCTCTATTCATTGGCTCTTTTGCGAAAGAAGAAAACAAAAAGGTTTTGGAAGACAAAAGCAAGAGCGGCAAATAGAAAACATCTACTTTGACTTTCATGCTCGTTCTTCCCTTTACAGACAAAGATTACATGCACGTGTTTTTCTCCTCTGCTAATGACAACAGTGACACTCACAACTCACCCAATATATTCTACAGCTCTTGTATCTCTGGAAATATGCCGAGCACATACTCTTATCATAGTTATTTGCATCCAAACACTTCTGAGACCCATCGCTTTCCTGTAAAAGCAAAACAGTTTAATCATGTTATAAACTGTAAAAAATGTACTTGCAGTACAGCCGAGTTTCCCACTGCAAAAAGATACAGATTTTGCACATTGAGTAACGGTGTATTGCAAAGGGGCTATTGTCTTACTTCAATGCATGGGTTACTGTCTTGATTCCGAAGTTTCCGTGTATTTTTATCCATTTGGTCCTGTGTGTAGAAAGCAATATTAACAAGTTCACTGCTTGCACAGAAAGTATTAGGGCGCGTCTTGCCGGGTAAAGTCAGTGAGACAAACGTACTCTTCTCATCAACCCAGTAATAGCACCATCTAATCTCTAACCTGTTTGTTTAAATGCAAACTCTAAACATACATCTACCCTGTTGTCCATTTCTATGGAAAAGCAATTACAACTGTACTGGCATCAACATCATCATTATGAAAATAATAATACTAAATAAAAGGGGGACAGGATAGTCTAGTGGTCTAGGCGTTGGACTCCCAGCAGAAGGTCGTCGGTTCGATCCCCAGAGTTGGTCTACCTGTAAGCATACTTGAGCAAGATGCCTAACCCCTATCTGCTCCATGTAATAGCATCATGTAAATGTAAGTCGCTTTGGATAAAAGCGTCTGCTAAATGATGTAATTGTAATACGATTAATGCATATTGTTAAGTTTTATAAAGATTGACAAAAGAGTTCTAAAATACACGGTGCATGCGCTTATGTCCGTTTTATGCATATACTTGCAACCTCAACAACTTTTGTTGGTAACATTGTAGTTATTCAACATGATATGCAACTTGACCTTCATTAACGTTACCGCATGCTGAGCCATATGAGTAAAAAGGAAAGCAGGGCCGTTTTCGAGGGCTGACATGAATGAGTTTAGCTCACCAAACAGACAGATAATATCAGTATGCACACCAACCTTGAGGTCGCAAACAGCGAAGGTAAACGAAGATCAACACGACTGTATAAATACACATGCGGTCATTTCGCAGAACACGCACACACAAGGGATGATTTATGGGACCAGTCCACTTACTTGGTCTTCCTAGCAAGGCACTTCTTGCCTTACAAAACATACAGTGCACTGCTGGAGCGTGTAGCAATGTAGCTTTCTAGTGAGGCAATAACCTACCTAACCATCATGCGCACGGCTGGCTACTGAAGCTAAGCTAGCTGCTTTACCACTCGCTCCCAACAGCGCACCAGGAAAATCACACTACGGTCACCGAGAACTGACAGCAATTTCAGCCAATAAGACCTACGGTAGACAAAATTACTGCAGAGAGCTCAAGAAAATGACATTACAGTAAGCCAATAGAATTTCGTTGCTGACATCTTAGCCCACCTACTGTTGTTAATGAAACTAAACTGGACTAAACCGATTGACAGTATCTCTAGCGAGTCCAAAAATTGAGTTTTATTAAAAGGGACTGTAAATGACATTGAAATGAAAGTGACAGGACATAACACAAATCAAAAATAAGAGGAGGGAGGAACTTTGTAGGGGCGTGGCTAATTTGAAGTTAGTGTGCACCGCAGCGCACACAATGGCTGCTGGAAAGAGGGGAAAGCAAACAATTTTCAGGCCCGCCGCGTCTAGCAAAAAATATGAGAAAAAAATTATTAAAAATTCGGAAAATAGTTGAAAGTCAAGAAAAACTCAACGGAAAGGATGTTAAAGCGTCCGGGGTAAGTTTGATGTGAATTAAGTAAATTGTTACTAAGTTCTTGAATTAAAATATCGGGGTTATTTAAATTATGAGAGAGGGGTGAGCTGGGGGAAAAGTTCGTGTTAATCAGTAGGCTACCCAGTGTAGGACCACAGAGAAAACCTATCCCTCAGAACTATTAAGAACATTTAAATAAATTGTGACATTAACGATAGTTATGTCATGCTGCATGCCCATAAATGTTAACATCTACGGGAACCAGTTGAATGTAGTAAAGTTCCAAAAACTTGTAACACAGTTAGTTAGTTTAGTCATTTTTTGAATATAATAACAACGGCGCTGCGATGACCGCCGACAGCAACACACGCGCACTTTCATTCGGCAATAGTGTCAATATTCATACTGCCCGCATGCAGATTTTATTTAGGCATGTATAGGCTTCATCACAAGCACTGTAAACATAACCTTATCGACTGAAGCATCTCAGTTCAAAACGGTAACGCGAAATGCAGTCAATAGGCTCCAGTGACATTTTATCAGGCTGTATTTTAGATTTAGTCTATATGCTGTTTATATGTTATATATGTGGTCTATCTATTCCAGCTGTTGAACGTGTTCTTATAGAAAAAAACTATTTAACTATTTGAGTATAATAAGGAAGAAACGTGCAAAAAGGTGTCTTGTCAATAAACTACCAAAATGGAGGGAGAAGTTAAGGCAAACTAATTAGGTTACGTTTAAGATTTGATTGTGGAGCCGTTCAAGGTTATCCCTCGTCTCGTCGAGAGTGTGATTATGTAAATCAACCTCCATCGGGTTTTATTGTTGTTGCAGGTTGCAATCGGCGTTACTAATTTGAATCAACATTTTATAGTCTGTGTAATACATTTTAATGTCATAGCATGGTCGGAGTGCTAATGGATTTTTGCTGAAACCCAGTAGCCCATATGCTACAACTGGTGAGTGATAGGTGTTCCTTTTTTATGTAGTGGGATTTGTTGGTCTTTTGATATAGGTTAGGATGGCATAAAAACCATTCTAAGGCACAGACTGTAAGCCAGAAGTTGTGATTGCAAAGCTTATTATTATTATTATTATTATTATTATTATTATTATTATTATATATTATAATTTTTAGTCATTTCCTTTTTATGTTCTCTGGTGTCAGTTCTGGTTATGAAAGACAGTTTGGATAATATTGGTTCATAATGGTGTGGTCACATCTATCTACCTGTCACTGAAACTAATATCTTACTTGATACTAATCATTTGCCTTTTATATGTTATTATCACTGCTAATTACTTCTATGTGTGTGTAGGTCTATGTGACAGTTGTCTTATTTGAGTGATTGCTTGTTTGTTTTTTAAATAATTGATTAATTTGTTTTAAATCATTTATAGGCATTTAAAATGGTTTAATCCAACAAGATTTTACTTTTTTCGCAATTCAAACAGAAATCTGGATTGGAAGACTTAAAGACATGACACTTAAAATGATGTTTAGGCTTCTAAAAAGTATTGAATTATGTTTGTTTAATTTTAAATGCATAGGTGGCATGTAGATGTGTTTTGAGTTAGAAAACATTTGGCATAGTCTGTCTATATTTACAACATACAAGAGTATACAACATTTACCATCTCTATGGTTCTTTTCCTAGTGAAAGCTTGGTTCCCTAAAACCAAAACATTTACAGTTGACTCATGTGTGGGTAGGGTTGCTATAAATGCATATAACTATAACTAACGTTTAAACTAATTAAACTAGTTGACAATAAGTAGTACAATGTAGGGCTAATATTTTAGTATTGTACTCACTTGGTATTAACTTTAGAGCAAGCCAACTATTTTGAGTATAGGCCTATTCTATTCCAAAATGTATACGCTTGAGTGATAAGCTCTACATTCACTATTTTTGTGAAGATTTCCATGTAGAACATAAATATGTTCTCCAGTACAGTAAATACACAGAAATCTTTGTGGCATAATGATGATTATGAATTCTTATGAATTGTTGATAATTGAACGGGAGCCTTCATAAAAATGCTTATCAAATGACTTGACTTCTCTTCTAACATATTTTTGGAACATCCATTTATACCACCTGCAGTGGCCTATTCTTGTATTTGTGAAATTGTCCTTCCACTTCACTGAAATCTTGTGTCTTCAAACTTTCGCTGATAACCTAGCATCTCTGGTTGTTTTAATGATAATATGCATGAAACAGCTCGTGTAAATTGACACCGGTTTAGAATGAATCCGGTTTATATGCATTAACTAGAATAAAGTTAAAAACATTTTAAAGTCTGGGATTTAATGTCTGTAGCACCATATCGACAGTTGGCTGACCAAAACATAAACAAATTATCCCAATTGCAGGTTAATCTTAAACAAATGATTAAAAATGATTGAAAATAATATTGAGTTTTTAATTAGAAAAAATGTGGCTTAGTTTTTGTTCAATTATATTCGATTTTTATTCGTGTTGAACGAAGAAGATTAAATGATAACAACCTCAGTACTATACGTTACATTTTATAGAATTGTATTAAACATTGTAAAAATGTTTACTTTAAAAAACAAATAAAGATTGAAGTGCTTTGTGCCCCTGCAAGAAGATATGCCTAATGTATGCAACTATGCATTTCAAGACAATTTCTTACAACCTAAATGTGTTTACAATTATTCATAGTCATTAGGTGGAGTACATCCCTCACTTATAAACATGTCTCAACAACAGCAGGGCATTAAATTTTTTACACCATGACATGCATTTAAAACATGCATCTTTGAATTTCAGGAAAAATAATTACCCTATAATTATGATCTGTCTAAATTAAACTAAATGGGTTTAGCTGTTTTTTCTATCCATTATAGAACTGTGTCCCACGATTGGCCAGAATGTGTTTCATTTGACAATGCTTAATTAGTCTAAATATAATTTTTTTAACATCGATGGGGTATAGGAAAAAGTTCTACTGTATAAACCTCTGCGTTTGAAATTAACTCTTTCACGGATTTGTGGTAGCACAAGCCCAACACACAAAATGTAATTTTCCAGAATTCTTTTCCCCCGCCAATGGCTGAGTTGGCTCAACGCCAGGTTTTTTTAGTAGCGCATGGATAATAGCACAGCAGCCAAGATGTTGGGCACTTCAAGTGCACTAGCTGTGCACATTTTGAATCATGCAACACACATAAGTGGGACATTGATCAATTTTTAGCACATCTCACACTCGCAGATTTTTCCTAGATCTTCTCAAGGTGGCTATCTCAAAATGCCCAGTAATCCCACATCTTGGCTAAACCTATAGAAGTTATTTGACCTGAAAGCCAATGGTGGCTCAGAATATTCATAGGTGTGCTAAGAATGAAACTTGCTTATACGTGCACCAAGGTTAAAACTAAAATGTGCACTTTTACCTCTAGGTAAATCTGTGTTTTTGGTTTCTATTGGAAACGGAGCCCTGTATTCTAACACAATAACAGTGGTCATTTTTCTCTATCTTTTGCTTTTTGTTTTATTTTGTGTTCTGGCAGGCCCCTGAGTCCGGGCGTTGGTGAGCATTTAAAACTGGATATAGAACTCAGATCAGTGCTTGTTGGGCCCCACGCCCCTGTCCATGTAGCTGGTCTGCCCTAGGGTGCCATGGCCACGGGAACCCAGGGCCACCGCGAGCACGTCCTGGAGAAAGCCAAGCTCACGCCGGCCACGGGGAGGCGCAAGCGAGTGGAGGGGAGGCCCAAGAAGAACTTCCCCTGCCAGGTGTGCCAGAAGGCCTTCAACAGCGTGGAGAAGCTGAAGGTGCACTCGTACTCGCACACGGGGGAAAGACCGTACCGCTGCTCCCAGCCGGACTGCACCAAGGCGTTCGTCTCCAAGTACAAGCTGCTACGGTACAGGCAAGCAGCCACGCTGGCAGGCTGCAGCATGCTGCTTCTCTCCTTCTCTTCTTTTCACACGTAGCGGTCCGTTCTAGTTTAACACGGTTGGCTCTTCAATATCAATTGCAATCTTGTTCATATATAAAATCTTTGTTGAGACTAGCATGCCTACATGACACATGTAAATGATTGCTGAGATGAGAAGTGCTCATGGTGGAAATGTGTGTGTGTTCAAAGGCACATGGCTACGCACTCGCCGGAGAAAAACCACAAGTGTTCATACTGTGAGAAGATGTTCCACCGCAAGGACCACCTGAAGAACCACCTGCACACCCACGACCCGCACAAGGAGGCCTTCGCCTGCCAAGAGTGCGGCAAGAGCTACAACACCAAGCTGGGCTTCAAGCGGCACCTGGCGCTGCACGCGGCCAACAGCGGCGACCTCACCTGCCAGGTGTGCCTGCAGCCGTTCGCCAGCACCGGCGTGCTCCTGGAGCACCTGAAGACGCACGCCGGCAAGCCCTCCGGCGGCACCAAAGAGAAGAAGCACCGGTGCGAGCACTGCGAGCGCCGCTTCTACACCCGCAAGGACGTGCGGCGCCACATGGTGGTGCACACCGGGCGCAAGGACTTCCTGTGCCAGTACTGCGCCCAGCGCTTCGGGCGGAAGGACCACCTGACGCGCCACGTGAAGAAGAGCCACGCCCGCGAGTTGCTGAGGGTCAAGACGGAGCCGTCGGACTCTCTGGATTCGCCCTTCCTCGTCTGCGGCCTGGCGTCCGGGGGCGTCAAGGGCGAGATGCCTCCCCCGGCCCCCCGGCCGCTCCAGCTCGCCCCCCGGCCGCTCCAGCTGAACATGTACGCGGGCGCCGCCCCGGACACGGAGCCCTTCCCCAACCCCACGTACCCCCTGTCCTTAAAGTACCCGCTGGGCCCCACCTATACCTCATACGGTGTCTCGCCACAGGAGCGGGAGCAGAGTCTAAAGGGAGAATTGGAGACCTACCTGATGGAGCTGCAGAGCGGCATGCCTTCCTCCTCCTCCTCCGCGGCCGAGGACGCCCAGCTCTCCACCTCCAAGCTGGAGCTGGAGCAGCAGGTGGGCGCCATGGAGGACGCCGACGGGGTCTCCCCGTCCAAAATGGCCGCCTCTGCGTCCGCGGGCGTGGCCGGTGAGGCGCTGGCCTCCTCCTCGTCTTTGCTGGACTTCTCGCAGCTCTTTAACTTCCTGCCTTTGAACGGCCCGCCCTACCACCAGGCGGGGGGCAGCGGGCCGCTGGGTGTTCCCTACACGCCCACAGAGGAGCCCTCCACCTTGGCCCTTGTCCAGCTGCCCCCCCCGCAGCCTCCGGAGGGCCCTGAGGGCGCAGAGAACCCCCTGCAGGGGCTCGCTGCCTCCTTCATATCCAGCCTGAGCACACCCACCACACTGCCCCGCTTTCACCACGCCTTCCAGTGATGCGGTGCCCACGACGCACTTACATTACATTTCAAGCTACACGCTCTCACAGCGACGCCAGTAACACCAGAAGTTTGTAGCACTTCGGGCCGGTAAATATGATTTAGCGCGCAGACGCAAGCTACATATTCGTTGTATTGACCACCACTGACAGTAACATGGATGTGCCTCCGCTAGTGGAATGGCTCATTCAACCTATTAATGGCTACTCTTGGGTTGTTAGAATATAAACCTTTCACCATTAGAATTCGCAAATGCCCGCCACTATACCCGTTAACATTGTCTAATTCGGGATCTTTTTCTTTTTTTTGGGGGGGGGGGGGGGGGGTT
>JAODLI010000013.1:21647-32886 GCA_027575585.1 Percopsis omiscomaycus | reverse complement strand
ATTTTATTTATATTTTATTGTCAACAGTAAGTCTGGAAGCAGTGGCTGTGAAAGTCAATTCATTACAATGGTTTAGGGAAAAGCAGTATCTTCTCGTGTTTAACATGTATTTTATGCTGGAATGCTTGTATTAATACTTTTTGGGATAACAGCAGGGTTCTGTGACATTTTGTAGACTACGTTGACAATAAGACAAATATATAAACACTATCACACTGGTCTTATCTAAAAAGTATCTAAAAGGTTAGAGAAAAAGAATATTAACGGAACCAAAACACTAGCTGGGTTAATAATTCCTTTTACCTTTAGCGTGTCAGCACAGAGCACGTATTCATGCAGTGCCGGGACCAGGACCTCGGAGAGGTGGCTTATCTGTTCTTCAGTCTCCCCGGTGCAGCGCTCCACAGAGCCGGCCATGCCCTTCAGCGGCTCCGCGAGGACGTCCTCCGTCCCCGCCCACAGCATGTAGATGGGGCCGTACTGCCGCAGCTCATCGAGGTACTCTGTAGGCAGAGAGAACTTCAATGACCAGAATGCAACAGGTTGGATGCTATAATCCCTAACATTGGTTTCCCCTGAATGTTTTTCGTGACGTTTTCCTTTGTCCCGCAGTGAATGGAATGAAAACAACCGAGCTGCCGGTCTAGCACGTACCATGAATGAGTCAGCGCAAGGATATTGAGGTAAGCCCAATTCCGCTCAAAGCAAGATGCTGTTCACAAAAGGCCGTGAGTGGTGTGTAGGGAAGACCCCTAATTTAACAGTAATTGACCCAATAGGATCCTCTAGTTCAAGTGCCTCTCCATGTCAACCTGCACAGGTGATTCGAGTTAACGTGGCTTATTAGATTTCCTCGGGACTGCGTGGGTGTGTACGGACCCTGCTTGATTGACGTCTCCCTGTATGTCAGTTTTGTTGCAGCCGACAACTTCTTTATGATTGATTCTTTTGAGTAATCGCAATTTGCAGCAGAGCTCCGGCAAAGCTCAACCTGAGACAAGGTTTCATCAGCCAAAATAACTCACCTGTGTGCGTGTTAATGGGTTTTAAGAACAAAGCATTGGGATGGATTTACTCTATTGAATGCGTGACTTCAAGGCTCTTAACATCAATATGACGCTTAGATTCCATCTGATTCAGGATGACTGCCCATTCTAAAAATGAACGCTACCAATAACAACAGTTGGCTGGGCGAGGAGAAAGTAATTATATTTGGCTGGGAGCCATATGACTCATGCCTTAGACATGCCGACATGTTTTTCACAAATGTTCACTGCTTAAAAACAGTGACATTTATCCTATGTAGTTTTTATGGCCACAATGTCTCAGTCTTTGTACATTTTCGGGGGCCAATACGCTACCCGCATTACTTACGGCAATTTAAAAACATTTAAAAACACAATTCAGTTTCAGTTTCACTGGCCTCACTGCAGTACCTTTCTGCTCCTTAATGATCCTCTGAGCAACTTTGTCCAGTGAGGATATCTTGCTGCTGAAGTCCTCTGCGTACTCCTGCATTGCTGTGAACTCCTCCGGCCTGCTCTTCACACCCCGCACCGAGTTAGCCACAGCCCGGACGGTGTCGCCCATCCGGCTCAGGAAGCCCGGACCCTGTTTCTTGTGAGCGGTCAAGTCCTGCAGGGATACGAACCGGAACGAGCGAGAGAGGCGCGATGGTTTCAATTAGTTAATTTAGGCCTAATCCATTATTCATTAGAATGTTTCATTGGAATTATTCATCCTTGTCTGCTGGGTATTACATTTGTTTGAAAGAAGTAAAGGTTTAGCAAATGTATTTATTGAATTTTTCTTGTTATTTTTTAATAAATGTTTTTTTTAAAGCCTTGCGACGGTTTCACTTCGTGGAAGATAGTAGGTGTTTGTGATGACCTTGAACTTATCTAATCCTCTATTTGGCCTGAATAGACACATTGACAGACCTGAACAGAAAACCTGACAGACAGACAGTTTTCTGTGCGCACTAGAGGCATAACACAGAGACAAGGAGAGCATTCATACACACAACCAAAGTCTAAGCACTGAGCTAGCTAATCTGCTTTAGCGGCTAAGGAGTGCGATGAGATCGCGCTGTATGCACATGGGCACCATTTGCTGAGATGTACAGTCGGCCATTAGGAAGGAGCGGGAGAGAGCACCAGCTATCAATTCTCCACTAATCTACCTTTTAAAGATATACATTTGTCTTTAGAGAAGTCTGTTTAAATCAGTGTGCCTCCTGCATACCTGTGCAGTGAGGAAGACTTTCAAGTGCTGGCTGTAGGAGAGAATGGGGTGTTCCGATATCTTGCCGAGGAACCGGTGTAGGGCCTTCCTCCTGGTCTCAATGAAGTCCTCGTTGAAGCGCTCCACCATGCCTTTCATCACAAACTTCTCAGGCAGCGGCTGAAGGGCAGCGAAAGTTGCCCTTCAAAATTCATTCATTCATTCCTTCCATGTGTTAGATGGAAGGTACTAGATGTAAGGAGTTGGATGATGCTATTGTACTGTACTTCAGCATCCTGTTTTGGAAACATAGCTCCAAGACCGCAGAATTTTGGTTTGTTCTGGCTTTACTCTGTAGACCTAATGGGATTGCTCCATTAAATAGCTGCCTAAGACCTCTAGTCTTAAATCAGGTCTTTGGAGTATCAAATTGTCACCGCAGCATTAATACAACTTCCCACTTCACTTTAATTACCCAATGAGGCATCTAGCTCTTTAAATCTATGGTCAGAGGCCACAGGCTAATGACGATAGATACCACAATGGTTTTCAAACCATTTGGTTAAGTTTAAAAGAGGACTGATCTAAATAGACCATATTACCCGGTTTCCCGGGTGGGCTACAGAAGACAGGTAAACGTCCTAGTCTGTAAACAGGGAACATGTTAAACAACTGTTACAGTCCCTGTCGAAACTTGTGTTTTGAGTTTATGTGGCTGATGGGACTTGTTCTCAGGCCTAGGTGTGTACTGTACACACTGCTTGATTAATCTCTCCTTTGTGGTACCTGCTCTATAATGTTAGACTCATACTAACAAGCTTTACTTACTTTTCATGGGAATGTCACCAGAGCCCAGATTACGAAACTACATTAAATGTAAATGGAAGCGTTTTCATTAGGGGGCTGAATCATCGTATTACCTCAACCAGCCAGAAACAGCATCCAAACTGAGATTTATTTATACTTAAAAAAGTAATATAATATTATCACTTTAAAGAAGGGGTTAGGGGATTTAATAGACCTCTGCTGACCACCTACATGAACGATTAGTGTTGGGTGGGCTTCTTCTAATTTGCCCTTGAGCCACAGGAAGTCCTGGTAGCGCCTGCGCACCTCGTACTCACTGGAGTCAAACTCACTGCGTGTTGTCTAGAGAGGAGAAGAGAAGAAGTAGAGAGGAGAGAAGAAGAAGTCACTGGCATGTTATCCAAGTTATTTATTAGACACATCCTTCACAAAACAGATTCACCTTTGTAATTTCTGTACATAAATGAATAGCTAAACCCCTCATTCTAGCAGGTGTATCCAGCTCCAACAAGTCTTACAATAACAAGGGAGCGGAGAGCAACAAAGTCCTTCTGATGTGCACACACATATCTCTCTCCTCTAACTTCTAGCACCAACTATACATCCATTCACACACATGCAGACCTACACAAAAATACACAACATACTAAATATCTCAATCAACCTGTGCAAAAGAGATTTTTTTGCTAGCTCTATATTTTGAAACTGAATCTCAAAGAACGAAAATAAGTTTCACTATGTGAAATTAAAATTATTTTCAGAAAAGCCATGAGTCTCTGCAGTGTTCAATTTTTTTTGTTTTATGTTCACAATTAAGGAAGGAAGAGACAAACTAGGAAGATAGACTTATTTGTGAATTAAATGTATTCCAAACATTAATCTATATCTTATTGAAGCCTTACCCATTAATCATAAACTCCCAAACAAGAAAAAAAAAATAGGGCTTACCCTGGCTACTACTCTGTACGCAATGAAGGTCTCTATAGCTGTGACGTGGCTCTCAGGATTGTCCACGGCAATGAAGAGGTCTTTCTTATCGTCCTCTTCCTCATCCAGCCTGTACTGGTTCACCATGGAGCCAGGAGATGTGGGCAGGGGAGACAACACCGGACTGGCATCTGCCAGGGACATATTCTGACAGAAAAGGGAAGGAGAGCAATCCATTTTCATGCTAGGTAAATATATACTTATGCAGTAGTTTTTCAATGCCAAAGCTACATAAAGCCTCATAGTGTTTTATAATGATATTGAACATTAGTAAAACCCTTGACTGTAACTCCATCTGCTGATTTTGTTTGGTGGTATTTAATTAATTTAAGTAACCTCAACCTGTATTTAGTTTCAAGTTTATTGGTCAAGTAAAATGGCAGAGCCACGATACATGAGATGTACCAGTTGCAGCACTGATACACCTTATAAAAGTAGCCTACTTAAAAAAACGTATAAAAAACATAAAAATTAATAACTATAAAAATAGAATGGTCCAAATTATTGACCGAATGGCCAAAATAATATTATAAAAATAATAATTCATATTATTATAACTGTTGTTGATATCATTTTATTATATAATTTGTGTTATTATTATCATCTCCCTTCAAAAACTAGTGTATGCAAATGTTATCAATTAATAAATCAACTCAAAATCTTTTGACCCCAAAAACATGTTGCCACCCCTCTGAGGGTCCTAACCCCCACTGAGAACCACTGTGACACAAAAAGGAGGTGAATGCACCCTGTGTGTCTGTGATCAACTGTGACCGCTTGATCACTGTTAAAACGTTTTTTTTTCACGTCACACGCCATATCATGCAGCAAATGCTTTCAGAAAACCATTAAACCATGAACCAGCATCAACACAATGCGCCCTTGCCTACAACCGCTTTTATCTTAGTCTGTTTCCTGTGAAAACAACAGAGAGCTAATGTAGTCAGCAGAATATCCAGAAACCCCCGCCCTTCTGGACTGCTGTGGGGTGGAAAAGAGAGGACATAGACTTTAATCCATACCACTTTATTATTTTCCAACAGGTTACACTATATAATTTAAGGTTGTATTCGCGCATTTAGTTAACCAAAAGCATTAAAGTAGAGTCTAGCCTACTTTTTGCAAGTCAGTCGGTTGCAAGTCGTAAAAACAAAGTAAGGTAAATCAGCTGGAATAGTTTGTTGCAGAATGGGGAGCGGTTTTGACGTGTCTACCTTTCTTCAACTCGATTCCACTCGTTTGACTCCTGTTTACCGAATGTAAAAAAAAACCTGCCTAAATAGAATGTAAAATTAAGGTTGTTAAAAGTAGGCGATCTCGATCGACGATAAACGATACAATATAAAAGGAAATAATCCCTAACCAAAGTTATCATTGAAGCGCACCCACGCTGAAAGAATCGCGTAAAATTCATATAATAAATAATAGAGTCGAGCGCATTTTAACATCTAGTTATTGTGTCATATCCACGTAGCAAAACTTGAAATGATACACAGGAGAAACTGTATATTTTCTGTTTGTTTTACCTTGCTGAAAACTTCCAGGTCGTCATCTTCATCTACATCTAATACCTCTCGGGATAAATCCACAGGAACCGTCTGGTTGTTGGGCACTATACCGGTAGCCGGCTGGCCTACTGTTGCGCTCATTTCTGTGCAGTTTTAAAGTGGACCGATTCTGCACGGAACACATCGGCAATCTGTGAAACAACTTCACACACAACTTCAGAGTGAAGCCTCTAGTGCGCAGAAACGGAAATGTTGGCAGGAACGAGAGGAGCGGAGTGGAGAGCAAATGAATACGTTCCATTTCAGTATAGTATAGTTCCCTTTCTCTTCAACGCTGCGAGCTGTGAATGTTTATCCTGTGTTGACAGCATGAAATACAGTGAAATACAGTATATTCATACACCATCCAATTGTTTAAATCAATGAAACACAAGAGAATGATTGTGTTTAACCGTAATATAGGGCAAAAATTCCATTCTTCATTAAAAATTAAAGTAGGCCTACAGTACGCAATACAAATGAAAAGGTTGTACACTTAGGATGCATAATAACATTTGAGCCATAATGGACTATTACATACACAGTACACGTGCTATGCATCAAATAAATCCCCCCCTTGGGGATATTTCCTCTTCTCACATTGGTTGGGGCACAGGGTAAGCAAGTGGCACCCTGGAGCATGAAAGGGTTACTTATTTCGCGTGAGGGTCCACTCCTCGATTAAACCTCACATTTCCTCCAGATTTCAGTATTTATTTTTTTAAAACACAAAAGTATGTGTGGCTTTAGGGGGAGGCATAGAGAAGATATGAGCATATGAGGGCTGTAGGGAGCGGAGTAGAGAAGAGTGCCATCCACTCAGCGCTCGGGTGTGGATAGAGCATCTGCTCTCTGAGCACAAACCAAAACATCACTTTTTTTAAATACTTGTTTCAACCACTAGTGTAATTCCAGAAAACTATGTCTGAGATGGAACTCAGGAACTTTTGGCTGGGAGACAACCTTCTAAGAAGAATCAGACAGTAATGATGATGGGAGAAATGATCCAGGCACACTTTGGGGAATTCATTTAAAAATTAATTTGAATAAAAGTCAAACACATCCATAAATACATACAATTATTACTTAAAAACATTTGAATAAAACATGGGTTATGAATGAACCTAATGATCACAAATTAATTATCTATGAGTTAATCGTGCATATATACAAAAATTTATAAATTAATTAAGACCAGAAAATCAAAAGTAACTAGTCTACAATAATAAAGGGACTTTGTGGAATTAGTTAAAAAATTAAGTATTTCAACATGATTACATTCAGTAATTATCCAGTAATTTCAGTTGTACCCAGCAATAGTGAAAAGTCCCCAAAATCTACAAAATGCTAGGCTTTTTTATGCTTTATTTCCATACAGTACGTGTACGTACAAACAGCTTTTTCCTTTCCCATACAGTTACATAGAAAGAGCAACATTTTCCAAGTACCAGCGTGTGTTTACACATATATGCTTTAGCCTTCTCAAGTCATTGTTGTCTACTAAAAACTGTTGTCTAAAAGTAATGCCCATATTCAAATTATTCTGTTCTGTGAATGCAAAACCAGTTTGCTTAGTGATCACAAGGTGGCACTGTTGCACAACAGATCGAATATTTTTTTGTATTGTGGCATTCTCGTGGTGGATATTTAACGTATTGTAGGTCAGACCACTGTTTTTGTATTAATTGCCAGAAATAACATATAGCCATTGGTTCACACATACTATACATTTAGTGATGTTTAGAGATTAGTTGAGTCATTCCAAATTTAAAAGGCTTCGCTTTTATTGATTTTATTTATCTACATAACAATGGCTGGGGGCGATTAAACCGTTAGCAACTTAAATAGACTGTTGTGTATTATCTTTGTGATCAATTCATGTTTTATTACAACTCGGTCACTACTGATATGTAATTTCACAGAAGAACATAACCAATTATTCCTAATGGGCATAAAAGTATCAATATCTATTGATGGATTTATTCTCGCCACTAACAATTATTGACACGCCGCACCCTTTGGCTAAAACAGGATCTTTCATGTATGGTTACACTGATATTGTTCAGTCAGAGTTTTGCCTGCAGGCTATTGCTGTTTAGTGGCTCAGAGTGGACACTTATCCCTACTCACTGTATATACTATGTATTTGCGTATACACACAGACAAATATGTAATTACCTACCCATTGAATAGACACACAACTCCCGACAGTCACACGCTACAGAATATACAGTACATTTTGTATATACCTGATCTCCTATCTATATGCAGTGACAATACGGCACGAAAACAATGTGCCCTTCCGCATTTGACATTTTTCAATTCAAAATGCGAATGTGGAATATAGATGATGATGGTGGCTTCGCTTTGCCGTTTCTAGATGCATTAACATTGTGCAAAGCTGAGAAAATGCTGGTGCCATTATCAAATCTAGCCTTTTCCAGCGAGCAGGAAGACCGCAAGTGTGTACTGTGCCTGTG
This sequence comes from Percopsis omiscomaycus, assembly GCA_027575585.1. Lineage (NCBI taxonomy): Eukaryota > Metazoa > Chordata > Actinopteri > Percopsiformes > Percopsidae > Percopsis > Percopsis omiscomaycus. The sequence continues at coordinate 24,842 of JAODLI010000013.1, read as the reverse complement.
TGTAGGCTACTGTGCCTGTGTGTTTATACCCGCGAGTGGTCACACTCGTGTGTTGCGCATGGTTGCCTGTGGCCTCGCACGTACGTGCGTGTGCCCATTACACACACCTGTGTGTGTGTGTGTGTGTGCGTGCGTGTGCATCGCCCTGCCCATTCCCTAGCCATTCAGATTAGAGGCTTCTATAATGGTTCGACAAAGGTCAGGGTTTTCAATGTGTGGAATCTAGAGGCAGTATGAAGCGCAGGGACATGGGGAAAGGTCACTGCACGACGCAATCACATTATCTCTCTGCCATTTCATAGGGGTTTGTCTGTCTGATTGATTTTTAAAAATAAAGCTTCATCCAACCCCAGACGGTGTGTTCCACATTTACTTTCACAGTGCCGTTACTTCCGCCCCCACCTCCAATAACATAGAATAGGCTCATGTCTGTTCTGTTGGAGTATGAGTATGTGGGTGTTTTTTAATTTGTGTGTGTGGGGAGGGGGAGGTTGGTCTTTGCCTGTGTGTGTCTCCGTGTGTGGCTGTGCGTATTTGTCTGCCTACCGTGGTTTTGTGTGCTTGCTTATGGAGTTTGATTAGGTGACATGAAAGAGGAAGTCTTCGGCCATTGACTTCCATTGTTTCTCGAAAACATACTTCATACTAATGTGTCTACAGATAATTGCGTTTTTGACAAACAATGGAAGTCAATGGAAGCCAACTGTTTCCGGTCTAGACCCAGGAGGACTTAAGGTAAGGAAGCTACAGTCGCGAGGGTTTAAGCAAAAGTACCACTCTGCTTAACAGAAGGCCTCTAAGTGGCGCCTTTAAAGAGATTTCCACTTGATGTTTACATTGCTGTACATTTGGCTCGTCTTTATCGATGGCTAGACTCTACATTGCACACTACACTAGTTCACTGGGAAAAATCTGTGAGCATAAACTAAATGAATATTCTTGTTGTCAAAGAACCCTGTACACACTCCCCATTTCAAATTGAGCCTCAAATCCCATCCCAAGACCGTGTAGTCCCTTTGTTGGCCCTGAATAAAGATGCAGTGGCAACTGTGTGTAGCCACCAGCGGTGTAATAATCAGATCAGCCATGCCTTGGGCCCGCTCAACAATGGCTTACATAGATCACCTCTGTCAAACTGCATTTAAACACTGTCACAGCTATTAGCCGGGGCAGCTCTGACGGGCTTCTCAGTAAAATAGAAGGAGGAAAAATAGGACAAAATGGAAAACATTGACGGGGACTGTTTGCAGTGCAGTGTCCAACTGACTAAAGCAGGAAAGCATTACTAACAATTATGGCTAAACTCTTCTATTTGTCAGTTTTCAGATGATGTATTTTTTGCCCCTTCTCCGACCTTCTGTATGTTAAATGAATCACTCTTGTTCAGGAAATTGCTGCTAACCACGCAGGCAGCTCCCAACATGTTCCACTTAAAGAGGGAAGAGAAAGAGTGAGAGATGGAGAGAGCAAGATAGAGGGTGAGAGAGAGAGAAAGAGAGAGATTAAATGGGGGAACTTGGCCACCTGGACGAAGGCTTGGATGGAACAATTAAAAATCAATTTACCGTCAAAAGCTTTGCTTTCTAATTAGGACCACATGTGGGCTGGAGGGGCTTTTTCAGTTGGAGTGCATGTTTTGTCTCTTGCACATTGTTTCATATTTGTGTTAATGTTTTTTTTTTAACCTCTAAGTAAGCCATTGTTTTTCATCGTGTGCTTATATGCTCACATAATGACAATGCAGCACTGTATTATTTAATGGTACAATAGTGCTAAAAGTATCTGGCTAAATGGAAAGAGATTTGTGTTAATTCTCACCAGGTGTACAGTGTTTGGGCTGTGGTGCGATAAAGGATGGCAATTACTTTCATAAAATATTATCCTCACCAAGGTGAGAATTTCGCATAACATGAAATGCTATATAGCTACACACTGCAAGAGTAATCACAAGAGTAATCACATTACAGCATCATACATGTCATAGCATGTTCCTTAACACGAAAACAAATTTTAAGCTATGATACAGCTTTCGGAAACATTAACACAAAATTATAACTAAGTAAGGTAAGTAAACTGTTTACTTTTTGGGCTCTAGTTTCTGGACGGCGCAAGGCCGGCGGTAGCGCTAACGCAGACGTAGTGACAATTTTGTTGTGCGCAAGGTGGTTTTTCTCTCGCTTGGGTGCGCTTGTTAATTTTCTGGCGCGCCATGACATTGCTTGCATCAAAATGGGCGTGGGGGCGCAGTAGAGGGTGTGTCAGTCAAAATCAGGTGGCGCAGTGCTAGTTTGTGGTCAAATAAAACCAGATAGCCTATTGCGCTAGCATCGCCGCCTGCTCAGACCAAGGCTTTAGGAGAAGGTGCACTAAGCACATACCTATCCAAAATCACATACGCCACTTTCGTGTATGTTATGTGATATATTTTGTGAATAATGTATCTAATGACTACTGTCCTTAACCTTTTTAATCACAAAACAAAATATATGCACGTTGTGGCACACACACACTGTCCACACAGATATTATCTGGGTTATCTGTGTGTTGCACGGCTTTATTTCTGTTGGTTACAGTCTAACACTCACACACACGGGACTTAAACACTGCCCGTCACATAGTCACACAGACACGTAATGCGAGAGCTTCCGCGTGGAGCTCTCGGTCTCATTTCCCGCCTGGGAGCCTCCCCAGCTGTGGTCACTCGCTGCTTAAAAGGGAGACAGGTGATTAGTAATTCCCCTCACCTGTCTCCCAGCCCCGTGAACCACACCTCCAAACGTTGCATCAGAGCTAAACCACGCCCCCACTCCCAGACACGTGTATAATGGTGGTTTATTAGATGTGCCATATTTGCTCACTTGGCGAATGTGCACTTCTAAAACAAGGACATCATTTTTGACAGTTTCCTCCCGGGAGAAGCTTTTCTGCCGGTCTGGACTTTAGCCGTCGATTGCGAAATTGGCAGTTCACCGAGACAGACCAATAGTATGAACCTGCAGGGTCGGAGGCTGCACTCTCAGGCCCGCACTCTCAGGCCCGCACTCTCAGGCCCGCACTCTCAGGCCCTTTAGGTTTTTGCAACAGCGCCACCTCATGGTCGGAGGCTGCATTGTCAGGAACTTTGTTTTAAAGGTTTATTCCACACAAATAATACTTTGTCTAACTACTTGGTTTTAAAGGTTTATTCCACACAAA
>JAODLI010000013.1:6549-20613 GCA_027575585.1 Percopsis omiscomaycus | reverse complement strand
TGAGTAGAAGCCCCCCGAAATAGCCATTCCACCAAAGATAAATTGTTAATAGCATACTTCTATATGTCCTAATAAATCGATTTTGTATCATAAGACGAGAGTGGTCTGACTGAAATCAGTTTACCCGGTTTCAAATAATGTCTAAACAACAAAAGAGTATTTGTATGCATCTTTTTGGGTTATCCTGACTTGCAATACTTGCAAGTAGATGCTTTGATGTTATAATTGTCAAAATAACACAACTGAATAAAGTAAAACTAACCTGGCCAACTCAAATAATTATGTTCATACTTAAAGAGCGATTTGGTTTGCCAGTCATTATTATTAAGTTGGAACAACTCAAATCTTAAGCAAATCAAGTTGTTGTGACTATTAACCCTTCTTTTATGTTAGTTTCTCAGGAACAGCAATAATTGGGGCATATTACATTATCCAAAAGTGTCAGAAACCAAAAAAATCCCAATAAACATTGTTTATAGCTCCTGACCCAATGACCCAATCACCCAGCTCGTGAAAAATATTGTCAGTTATGTTGTGCCATCAAGCACGACCCTCGTATCCTGATCCTTAGGTATCTTGCTCAAGGATGCGTACAGGTAGGCCAACTCTGGGGCTCTAACCCACGACCTCCCGGCTGGGAGTTCAACACCTAGACCGCTATACTATCCTGCCCCCTCAAGATGGTCTTCATCTTCAGACACATCCTCCTCTATTTCATGATCAAAGATGAGTTCCAGCTGTCATGGAAATTTGTATATTACCCTGGTGAGAAAGTGAACTGACAAATCTTTGTCTTTTTAACAGTTTATTTAACAATGAGGAAAACAGCTGGTTTCTTTAAAGTACTTCTCTTTTGTTTTCCTCATTGTTAAATAAACTGTTAAAACACATGCATACATCAACACTTCAACAGCTCCGGTCCTCCAGGTGGGGGGACCAGTTACTTTCCCTTACAGTAGAAAACAACAGATCCCTCTCCAGCCTTGAGTTATGATGCCCGAACTGGAAGGTAACAGCTGCAAAAACTTAATCTATCAGTCCAGCCTAAACACTAAATGCCAGGCCGACACACTAGCAATACGACAGAGAAGTCAAGCATTCCTGCAGTGATAACAAAGCACACGTGAAGTAGGTGAAGGGGGAAACCAATTTTCTGCCACCACACCAGCCTCCTAGCTGCAGAGTGTAATGTTGGTAGGACTCCCTTGTAGAGAATCTTTTTGCCCCTCCCCTGTTGAGTGTCCACTCAATGTGGGTGGAGCGGGAACAGAAAAGGTTCCTGTCAAAAGTTATAACAACACCTGCATTCTCGCACTTTACAGGTGAGGTCAGGAGAATAGGGAGGGAGGGTGTGTGAGTGAGTGAGTGAGTGAGTGAGTGAGTTTGGGGTTAAATATATCTCACAGTTGCAAAGAAACAAATACTATTTTACACCCCTTTTAGCCTCCACTTTGACTGCCGGGTCAAATTGATTATCTATGTAATATAAACATGCAGGGGGGTTGTGAAATGAACCATTTTAATTGTATATGTTGATTACACTTATTAAGACAAGCAGAAGAAGTTTCATAACAAAAAAATACTTTTAACACTTTAAAATGGGTCACTTTGACCCAAAACATTTAAGGGTTAATAAAGCTTAAAAATTAAGTTAAGAAAAATGAAAATATAAAAGTATTTTTTTATTGAAACCATCAAAATATTTTCTATAGTATAACAAACTAATTTACAAGGGAAAAGACAAGGGGAAAAAAGCTAATTGACTGAATATAAGGATCAATTGGGATATATAAGAAAATCCACTTTAGGGGCAAATACTGTACATTCATTTAATTTTGTTAGTGGCAAACCTACAAATGTAGAACAACAAAAATGGCTGTGGATATTTTGCAGATAAACTAAGACATAGTTGTATGTAGTTTCACTTTCAGGTATTGTTTTCAACACAATTTTCAATGAAACTCCTACATTTCCTTGGCTATTGCACACAAACAAATTGCTACAGTACAAATAGAGCAAAAAAAAGTGACTGATAAGCTCCTTTAGGAGACATAACCATTGGGCTTGCCTTTAGGTCACTTAGGCCTGGTGCACTCTAGAGGATTTCTGGCCAGATTCTGGGTACGATTAGCTTCTGCCAACAATCACTGGGGCGTCGCCTACTCAAGGCTGGTTTTAACAGATTATCTGCCCAAACGATCCTGTAGTGTGAGGGGTTTACTCGGGAGTCTCCCCGATATCGAATCGATATTGAACTTGAAATCCTGTAGTGTGAAAGGAACAGCGATGGAAACCCTCAGTAGCCAATGAGAGCTGTGGTGCGGAATATTCTCCACCGGTTGGCGAGAATGCCAAAACCATTCTCCACCACTCTGCGGACTCGGGAGAGTCTGTAGTTGAATACCTTCTGATCATGGTCCATTTGACGGAAAGGGAAACAGTTGTTTGTTTTGCTCTAAAGTCACGTTTGATCCCATTAGTTTCTGTGAGATCCCAAGTCCCTGGAATTGCCACTCTCAAATAGTTTAGGATAAATGGCAAGTGTGTGGTTCTGCCTGATCGTGTCCCCCACAGCGTGTGGAACTTGTCATAAAGTTAGGAATAACAAAGCCCACCCATTTATGATTGGTTATGATTGGTCAATTGAAATTTGTCTCATTAAATTACTATTGCTCAGCCCTCTGTAATTTTATAGTTGGACAACCAATCACAGAGCTGCATAGACTTTTCTTCCCAACAACTGCAGAGTCAGCAAAAACTCAGTCACGAGGTAACAAAAGAGGCTTCTTTCATTTAAACCTTCACATTCAAACAGAAACTGAATAGGCAGGTTTGAAGGGTTTATTTCCTCAGAAAATATTTGTTTAGATGTTGTTAATCAAATTATGAATTGATAAAATAAAATTAGAACAAAATACTTTTTAGAGAATCTTGGGCCCTGATGTTCCCCTCTGGATATGAACTAAGTAGAGTGGTTATGGCGAAGGGTGTTTATGATAATGATGTATGTTTTTTCCTAAAAGAGAACATGCTAATTTAGCTCCCAAGAGACAGACGACGTACAACTAATGGTTTTCAACGATGTTTCAACCTTAATTTTGGATGGACACAAAATGACCAAGCTGCAGACCGAAGATTCCACACAGCATGCATCCATGTATGTATTTACAAGTGGTACACACTGAACCTAAACATTTCTCAATTAATACATTCTACCTGCTGCCTGACAACTTGGTACAGTAGCATTCCTTTTCTAATTTGCTGCAGCACTGCGTGACTGTACAGTATTTGACATGTATCGCAGCATTTGGGGTCTGGGACAGGTTATAGATAGGTAGATGGAATGATTTTATTACTTGTAGAATTCCTTTTCCATTTAGCACGTAGACAGCTGATCACAAGAAGCCTGGTTCGATTCCACTTCTTCAAGAAGGTGACAACTGCATTACACCTACTCAGCGGAAAACCACAACTTCAATTCCACTGCTCCGCAGGAGCTACAATTATCCATAAGAAGTAAGCATTTGCATTACCCTAAGACAGTCCATCCTCCCAGGAAGCCTCTTGAATGCAATATTAACACCCTCTGAGAAGGGATATTTCTATTAGCACAGCAGCAACACCTATATCTGCTTAACAGAAAAGAATACAGGTTCAATTTCTTCTCTTTTCTAACTTGGTCACAGGAGTGGGCTGTTATAATTGGTCAGTTTCCTTTTATATTCTATATGCTGCGGCACCTCTAGAAAAAATATATTGAACAATATCCACTTTTGTATAACATTGACATTTTCTCTCAATAGTTCCACTTTAATTGCTTGTTGAGGGCTTTTCCACATTGCTGAAGTATTCCTATTGAAAGCCTGTTGTGAAAATCCCCTTGAAAGGAGCAGGGCAAGAAGCTAGCTTCCATGTTAACTAGCATGCTGAGTTTTTGTTCTTCAAAGGCAAATCAATGTCGCTACTGGCTCAACTTGGTCCGGCCCAATATACTTTGGGCAATTTTAAGATTTGGTGTTTGAAATGAATTAGGCGACCCCTGTCTGAGCCCACTGATTGCATTTATACAGAGTCTCAGTGGCATGTTGTGTCTGAGATCAGCTTGGCATTCTGGCATGAAGGCAATCTCCATAAAATGGGGAACTGGCCCCATGTACCTCACCATAGTGTGTGTGTGTATGTGTGTGTGTGTGTGTGTGTGTGTGTGTGTGTACGCGGCTGTGTGAGAGACACAAAACAGCCAAATGCTGTTTTGCCCAAAAAGCCATTAATGAAAACAAGTGCTTCTAAAATGATTAGAAACATTCCTTGAACGAAATGTAATGTTAATAAGTTATTTTTTTTACATTTATTACTCTCCCCCATTTTGACATGTCTCATCCAGTTCATTAAACACATCCAAGTGTGGGTCCAATGGGCCCATTTCCGACGGCCTTCTATTCCCCCTGCACTCTAGTCGGAACCATTTTCTGTTATGGCGATGCCCTGTAACCTGCCTGAAAGAACGCCGGCACTCAACGAGTGTTCTTTCAGGCAGTCTCAATCTCATTTCAGTAGAAACGCACATATTAATTTATAAAAATTGGCTGAAAACTGAAACTATAAGCTTCCTAGGGGTGTCCCAGCTACTATTTACGGAACACCAAACCAAAGGTGACTATACATGAGTTTATCATGGCACTTGGAATGTAAGATGCAAAGATGACTTTCTATCCATTGTTATTATTGGTTGTTATTTTACAGTTTCATGGTATTAAATACTTGGATCTGATCTTCTACAAAAGCTAAACCCATAGATTTGGTTGAGATTGACAGCACCAAATTCTGACACTTGAATTAGATTATGTTATTATTATATGAAGGCATTTTTGCTTGGAAATCCAAACCACATTCAGGTCCTTGTTGCTGAAACCGCAGCTCTTTAAGTTAGCTAGAATATAAATGTCTACCTTTCTGCTTTTGGTTGAAAAGGCTTATGCCTCGGCACTGTAGTGGATGAGGTAATACATTCAATTACACGGTCTTCTTTCTGAGATTATATTTTCCCCAGGAACAATCATAGATTTCTGTTTTTTGCCTGTTCCCGGAATGTATTGTGGTGTTTTCGTTGTAATGCTGCGATGAAATAAAATAGCCCATTTCCAGACAAGCTGTTAAGTGCTAGAAGCTAATGGTCTCACCTGTGCTAGAAAAGTAAAAGCCTAAAAAAAAAAAAACACGGAAATACTCAAGTGAGATCACTAGCTGGCAGAATCCATTTGCAGGGAGCAAGCAATTGCTGCTCATTGACACGGCAATGTCTTAAGCCTGGTTGGTGAATGAATATTTTTGCAAATATATTGCATGATTTTAAAGTAGAAGGCCTGGGGAACACACTTAGACAGAGATAGGGAACCTGCAACAATAACACGCGGTGTGACTACGATCGGATCCTATTTCCCTTTCAGAAGCCCTGACAAATTTTCAATACTTTGCAGGATACGCGACACTCCACTGAGGAGACATGAAAGATTCCACTTGCAGTAGGTGCAACTGTGCAAAAAATGTCAGTCTTTTTTTTCTGTTTTTTTTCTTTTCCAGAAAAACACATCTCCAACAGCCCACTATTGTTAGTTTAGATTATTAATACTGGATGGCCTCTTTTGCTACGGTGACTTTTGAGGACAATACATCTACACACGACACTGTATGTGCTCTTAAATAAGAGATGTGTAACCAAAAGCTTATTGGCTCATCAAAGCCTTTTGGCCCTTTCCCTGAGGTATGTGGATAGTGTGGACAGGATCTCATTACATTTATTTTTTGCAGGGTTAGGGTGCCACTTTGGTAAAGTAAACAGCACGGTTTTAATATTAATGGGCTGACAGCTGTGGTTCTTTGCTTATCCCTCTTTCCCTCTGTCCTGTTGACAGTCTAATAAGAGGTGTTTTAGTGTTGTGGCTCAGCAGAACAGAGAAGCGAATGGCAGGGGAAACACTTGAATAACACTTGAAATGAGTATCTCGGACAACCGTAAAAAACAAGACCTACTTAGGACAACTCAATTCAAAATTTAAAGGTCCCCCAAAATTTAAACCCCCCAACATACCACCACCACCACTGCTAAAACACCGGCTGCTGCTGAAATTAATTATTTAATCAGTTATTTACATTATTCACCCCAACATGTATCAAAACAGTTTCCAAAGTGTAGCTTGGGTACATGCTTGTTTACCAACTAGGCTGCATTATGCTACCTCTGAAAGCTTGGCGCAGCTAAGCATTTAAATAGGTAGCAGCTAGCAGAGCTAGGTGCTAGTACATTTAGTAGCCGAGTTGCTAAAGAGGCTGGTGTCTAGGTTAGCCAAATCAAGATCATATTAATATTGGCTAACCTTTATGCACACAAACCGATATTTCACATGGACTTGTCCAGTCATGTTTGACGTCACCCTCACTCAAACCTTGAGTGGCTACCTGCCACAAAAAAAGGCTACAAAAGGCTACCTGCTTCCCTCAGTCAGTCCTATTTGGGTCCATCTGTTGCATCAAACTAATCTGTGAACTCCTGTCATACTGACCTAAGAGAGACAGGGATAAGCAAAAAAAATTTTTATAAATAACCAATGGTGGAAAAACTGCATTGTCTTCTTTAATTTGACCATTAAATAGACTTGAAACACTTGAACTTACTTTCAATCATAAATCTTTCTCCTTTCCTTGTCTTGAAGTCCCTTTGTCATGTGGGGAGCACACAGCGACAGCTATATTAAAGAATTCATCAGGGGTCTCTCTCCGACTAAATAAATGTTCCTTGTTATCTATCAGGAACCTTGAGATGAAGTAGATTGGGGCCTTGTGAGTTTTATCAGGACGGTAATTGTTCATGGTGACATGCATTGTTTTGGAGAGGATGGGATGGCGAGAGGCATCACACGTTATTAATGGTTTGTAATAAAGATGGGCATTTATCAGCCCTTATATGGAACCATCAGAGAAAACGGATGTCATGCCAAACTCGCGCACACACACACGTACACTAGTTCAAAATACAAATCAGGGCACTGTTTCCATCCTAGTTGCTAATTTGAAAATACACATTTTACCAGATTGGAAGAGATACTTTATCTATTTATAATGGCTAATCTCTCCTTTGCTCAGCCATAAATATGTGCGTGTTTCACAGCGCTGTGAGGCATGAACCAACAACAAAAGAGGGTGAATTATTTATTGTGGTGATGAATAGGTAGAAAAATTACAATTAGGTCATTTAGCAGACTCTTTTATCCAAAGCGACTTACAATTACACAATGATGCTATTACATGGAGCAGATAGGGGTTAGGAATCTTGCTCAAGGATGCGTACAGGTAGGCCAACTCTGGGGCATGAACCCACAACCTTCTGGCTGGGAGTCCAACACCCAGACCGCTAGACTATCCTACCCCCTACAAATGTAACATCATGCTGTCTGCTGATTTTCATGTATGTATAATGCAGGGAGCAGGTGAGTGTCTCATTGAATGCTGAGTGTGTGACCTGAATTGAACATTTTATTATGAGGGAAGCAGCGTGTTGCCAGGGCATGTTGTACCGCTTTTGTAAGCAACCTTGAGTGATGTAACAGCACTGAATGGCCTCTGCGCTAACACAGGCTTGGGTTGTAAGCTCTGCGGATGTGCTCTCTTGTTTTTAGCTGTTTAAACAGCGTTCTCGCACTGTCCTTTTTCTTTTTGTCTCAACTCACGGTTGGCGGACTGGTCGTGTTTTGCATGTGCCAGTGACGGACAAACATCTCTGCCGGCCACGTCCCTGCGCATTGTGGAGCGACTCCTGCATCCAAACGGTTGCCCCGGCAACCGCTCAGATGCAGTCGGCGGTGGCGCACTCCAGCCGGGGTATCGCGTCTTGTGAAAACCAAACAAGAGGACTAAGCAGAAAAGACAAGTGAGCAGTGGACATACACAGGACATATATATAAAGATATACAATTATATAAAGATGAAGGGTCGAGGATGGAGGGCAGTAGAGAGGAAGAAAAACAAAAGAGTAATTATTTTGGAAAAATCCGCCCCTTCCCACACACACACACACACACGTACCTCCCCCGCACAAAACCCTCCCCACCTCTGGCCAATTATCTGGGAACAATCAGGAGAAAAAGAGCTTGCAGGACCGGAATGATCTGGACGGCGAGGGAGTCGTGACGTTGTCAAGTACATTTTCATCATTTCATTTTTAAACCCACCACCTCTCTCTGTTTCTCTGTGATGAACCACAATAATGACGCTGGGCTGTGTGTGTGTGTCTCGGACGGCTACAATACCATACACACACACACACACGCACACACTCCGCCCACCGCCCAGCAGGAAAGGGAGCAAGACATTACGGCGGCTGGCAAATTATAATGACGGACTAGAGGTGGTAATAAGAGATGAACCACTGTTGTGCGCCACTGAAGCAATGCAGCCGCTGATTGACGCTCACAATCTGTCTTGCTGTCGTCTTTCTCTGTGTGGAGGGCTAGTTGACATAAAGCCCTGGCGTCAACGTGTATTCTCCGCCGGTAAACGGCCACGGCTCGCTGAGCCTGTTTAAACGGCTAAACGAAATTCCCACGTAGAAAGTTGGAGCCCCAAATACCTTCCTGCAAGTGCGTATTCTGCCCCCGACACATCTCTCGCATGCACTCCACGCTCAATCTCGCAAATCAATGTCAATTACACACTGATTATGCTTCGCGCACCTAACCATTTGTCTTGATTTGGGTTCGAGAAGGGGTTTGGAAATCAGAATTCCCTGTATGTTGGGGTACATAGTGGGATGAGGGGTTGGAGGGGAGGTGGCATGTGGCACAGTGCAGTGTTGTAGCTTTAAAGGTCATGTTTGACTGTTTCTGCATCATTAGATATGAAGAGTAGTGCTGATTTACTGGGGGAAACCAAAAAAGGTCAAGCGTGACCATTCCCTCGCTCTCCCCACCCCCGTCTCTCTGCTTGTAGGCTTGGTTAGGTTAGATGTCCCACTGTGAAGACAAAATGGCAGTGCCCACGAGGCCGTAGACTTACAAACCGCTACCAGCTCAGTGGGTATCTGTCTTGAATGTCGTCCATAGTGCGCTACAGCGCCTCAGTTTTGCCCCTTTGTGTTCCACACAGGTGGAGCTGACTGACTGGTGTTCAAAACTCAAACACATTATCCAGACACATACTGTAAACTAGTCTACATACACACTATCACATACACATACTATCATAAACACACACACACACACACTACTCAAAACACACACCCTGATCTAGAGAGACTGCTACTCAGTGAAAGAGAGGCAACGGGAATGAAGGAATGGGGGATCAAGAGGGCAAGGGTTTGTGCAAATGTTTACTTCTACATTCAGAAGTAGGGCTGAATAATTGGAATGACATTTAGCATAGCCAACGATTTCCGGCAGGCTTGTCTAGTGCTGGCGTCGGCTATTCCTCTCCCTCTTTCCATTCGGAAGTACATCATTAAATATCCACATGGCATCAATCTTCGGACTGCAGGCATGAACTCCGGGGCAAACAAACGTTACATCAGTGACGGGAGAGCCCAGAGTAGGCGGAGTGTCCCCGGCTCCCCTCAGCTCATAAATGAGGTGAAACCGGCCTTGGTGGCTAATGTGCATCTGACCTTTGACAAGCGCTGGATTCTGACTTGAGGTACGCAGCGCGTCCAAGATGGCACATTAGCAAGTTAGTTGTTAAGCTTGTCAAATGTCTATCAGCGTGGCCAAGGCTAAAAGGCTGGAGCCACACAACGAGTAGCCATCTATCTGAGCTTTAATAAGTGACAACCGTGGACTACTCCTTGTAATGTATGGCCAGCCTTCACCTAAAGGGGAAACGGGCCCTATTAAGTCTTTCCTTTTCCTTTCTCACTTTGTACTTGAATTAATGACAAAGGCACCCAAGAGAGGAAAGATCTAGGGCTCTCTCTATGTTATTTAAATGGGTCTTGTGCTTTTTTGTAGATGTCGGTGGGGTCAAATGTAGCAAGGCAAAGCTAGCGGAATGAGAGTGATGTGCTTGAGAGTGAATGTTTTAACATAAAGGGCCGCTGTGTATGTTTTCACATTAATGCAAGCGGACATATTGATCCGATGTACCGTAGCTGGAAGGAAGCCAGCAAGTCCGGGCAGCGCTCATTAGGCCACTGTACAGCCTCCTAGCTGAGGTTCCAAAGAACTGGTGGTAGACTAGGGAAATGCTAAGATAAAAAGCGATCCCACAGACTCGAGCTGCATGTGTTAGCTAGTTAGGTAAAGTCAGAGATGTTTCATCCTGAATATCTCTAAAATCCCTAAATTGCAGGCGATATTACTCACTAGGCTAATACTGAAATAAGTAGTCAAACAAGCACAGAATAGTCCTTGAATTGAACCTAAATTACTCTCTTTTAATCTCATTTGAAAAGACTACATAAATGAATGTACATAGTTACTGTTTCACGGAAGGAGTTGACTTAGACGGCTGTAAACGTCAAACTTCATTAGACGTCTGCTTCTTGGTTCCTTGTGAGAAGTTATGCAAGAAAAGTGAGTTTTCGAGTATAGATATGGTCAAATGCAGGTCCAACAATACCGCTTACTGTAGAAAAAAGGACAGAAGAGTCATTATAGTGAAATGGTCAAATATAAAGTTTAGGCAGGGTATGAAAGTGCAATAGCGCCAGATTGTCACTGTGTGCGTTGTTTAGTTTTTTTTCTTCCTTTGCTGGTAGACCACCGCCTGTTATCTCTCACTAAAGAAAGCAAAGTAAACAACAGACAACAAAACCAGTTGAAAATACCAATGACAGAAATGTTTTGACGGCTCTGACATGGGGCACTAAAAACGATCTTCTAAAACTAGTCAACCCTGCGTGCCATTTTTCAGACGAGCTGTAATGAACAAAAGCACCATTGGAGAACTTTTTGTCCACCGCTCGATATTATATCTTTTAGCCGTCTAGTTAGCACTGCCCTGAGGGATTGTTGTGTTTGACATTTGGGACTTGTCGGACACATTGATGGATGAGTGAGAGGATTCAGTTAACAACTCTACCTAAATGGTCCTTCTATGTTATGGAACTCTTGTTTGTTGTGTCACATCACCTCAACTAGGTGCTTTTAAAAACCATCCTGATTGCAAGGGGGTTCCTCGGTGCCTGATTGGAATTTAAAGTAGCCTTAAGAGTCAAATGTTTTAGTTGTTGTTGCTGTGGTCATGGTATAGAGACTTCTCAGATGAACATTATGCAGGGATGCGCTCACCAGGAAAGCCTCTCTGGGGTGCTGCAGAGCAGGCGGCAAGCGAACGAACGGTAAAAGAATGCGTCGGCACGCCGAGCCATTTTATAAAAAAGAAAATAGACGCGCTCACAGGAACATGTATAGTAATTGAGCGGAGCTGCTCTACTGTGTAATAATCAATTTGAGTGTGTAGTCACATGCTGAGTGAGTGTACATGTGTGTGCGTGCGTGTGTGAGTGTGTGTGCGCGTGGTTTTGCTCAGGTCTCCATATTTGTGTGTTTGTGCTTTTATGTGTATGCTGATATGTCTTTGTTCACAGATGCAGATTTGTGTACGTGTCTGTGTGTATGCATACTTGTGTGTGTGTGTTCTTTGCGTATTTTATCAAGAAGTTGTATGTTTGTGTGTGTGTTTAGTTGGGTATGTTTGTGTGTATAGTTGTGTGTTTGCTCAAATAGATGTGTGTATTATTAACATTTACGTGTTTGTGTGTGCAGGTGAATGTATCGGTGTGTGTGCGCTAAAGCAGGTGTGGCTTTGTGTGAGATTGTGTGTCTATGAAAGGTAATGCCATGTCTGCTATTGTACATGCAGTACAAAGCATTTAGCTGTGGCCTTGGCTAAATGGCAAAGCGAGAGCTAGTCTCTTTCTCACACAGGTACAAACTCACTGTAGCTCTTCTCTGGCTTTCCTTGTCTCTCTCTTTTGTTGACATTGTCTGGATAGCCTTGTTGAGGTAATGGCTTGTTGTTTGGAGATGTTTGTATGAGAACATCTCTGTTATTGTTGGCCTGCAATTTGGGAACTCTATTCTATTTTGAAGCAATTTTTATTTTCTTTCACTAGACCATCTACTTTAAAAAATATTATGTATAGAATCAAATATAAACAATGTATGTGTATGCTTGTGCATTTAAATATAAACATTACAACCAAAAATTACATATTACTACTAAGTGACAATGCAGAACAATATTTACATGTACATGATACAGAATCATTCCGTATTGCTTTGATATGAATATCCTAATGCACTCGAACCTGTGGCTCACATATAGAGCAGTAGGCTAATACCCACAAACACACACACACACACAAACAGACTTGGCAGGTGTAATAGCAAGGCAGGTCTAGGGAGAACAAGTTTACCATGCACGGTTGATAGGCGCTGTCTCCCCCTTTTACATTCACAAAGCCAATTCCCAAACCCCCATATCTCTAAGCCACACACACACACACGCACACACATACTAATACACAACCCTCTGCTTTCCAAGCTTTCCCTCTCTGATTGCAATTAGTGAATTATGCACTTGGACTTTGGCCAGCTATGCAGGATTAAATTATTCATAAATAGGCACTGCCTCTCTCTCTCTCGCTCATTTTGCCATATCCCTGCAATCCTTCTCTCGGGTCCTAGCTCATACTGCCCATGCCGGAGAGATAATATTGACCTTTTCATTGGGGCATATTATTAGAAGGTGCTCTCTATTAAAACAAATGATGACATTGTCTGTAAAGCACAATACAATAAGTCATTTCAAAGGGATTAGTTTTGTGCCCGCCCAGCGAGAGCAAGAGTTAATCCAATACAGCTCTGGAAAGTCAAACGAAAATGAACCATGATGAATAGAGTAGACTAGAAGGAAAGCATTGAAACAACTTTACAACCGCATGCATTGTTATGGGGGCCTACTGATTACTGCTAGCATTAAAGCTACATTCCGCCCGTTTACAGGTTAGGACATTTCGGCAACACCTACGTTACCACATGCATCGGGATGTAGGCCTACTGTTTACTGCCAACATTAAAGTTGCATTTCGATGCTAGGTTCACTGGTGTGTATGGAATATAACAACAAAAACAGTTATTATTTTTAGTATTATCACTCTGTGTATGTGATGCGGTTTTGTTTTCCAGCACTTTGGTATGCTTTGGTTTCTAACAGATACAGGCCCCAGCCTTTAATTTAAAATTATTTGAATAGCTAAACAAATGTTTTCAATTGTGGTTCAGTGACTGTATTTTTTAGCTTCAATATGAAAGTTAATGCTATGGATTAGCAGTTGACAGATGGCGCTAAAAAGGAGTAATGAAGATTAAATCCTAAATTACTTTGTTAGCAGAAATGCCAGTGTGATGGGGAAGAAACTGTGTAACCTGAATTTGTGTATATTGTATGTGCAAATGTGTATGTTCGCACGCGTGTTCGTACGTGTAGATTTATTTATTATTATTTGCCCCAAAACAATGCAGCATCCCATCAAACAATGTAACCGTCTGACTGTTTACACCACATGTCAAACGGAACACACTGCTGCTCAAATTCACCCAGGTTTCTTTCTCAATTTTTTTGACATTTGAAAGGGGGGGGTAGTAAGTAATATTGTCTGAAATCCCCTCCTGTCGTCGAGAAGTGAAACTCCTTTAACTCTTCGCTTTTATTATAAATCAGCCGGGAGAGACCGGAGGCTCAGTGTGACATTTTGATTGAGACGCGTGTGTGTGTGTGATAACATGCAAATTTGGTCGACAGCGGCCACTGTAGCGCGCCTCATGTATGACTCCATCTCTCTCTCTCTCTCTCTCCCCATCTCTCTCCCTTCACTTCACTACTCTCTCTCTCTCCAGGCCAATGATGCGTGATGCTATCTATTGCTCCATTGTACCTATTTGCATTCCCAATGTCTGCGGCGACGAAGCATTTTAATAATGTCGCAACAGATGATATGCCATGCTGCCGGTCAGGGGGGTAGTGGGTGATGTGTGTGTGTGTGTGTGTGGGGGGGGGGGGGGGGGGGGGTTCCGG
>JAODLI010000012.1:1925871-1940266 GCA_027575585.1 Percopsis omiscomaycus | reverse complement strand
GCGCTCTCCAGACGGCACACCAACAGGCCGCTATCGCCTAGAGAGGGGGGGGGGGGTGGGGGGGGGGGCGGACACACGGGGCACGAACTGACGATGAATTGAACAGAGAAAACCTGTAGTGTTTTTACACATAAGTGACATAGACGTTAATATAAAAAGCTAATTCAAGGGTGTGTTACGTCGGCGTCGGTTAAATGGGGACTTGCTAAGACAAACTACAATAATGGCAGAAATTATTTGATTAGTTAATATGTGGCAGAGCTGATATTTTAACCATTAAAAAAAAAAAAAAAAGATCCCATGCAGATTTTGTTTTGTTTTTTACGGTAGCCTGTTTAGCCAGACCACAGAAACAAAAGCCTGACTGTAGTTTTAACGTGTTCAAGATATAAAAAAAAAAATCATTGCTCTTCTCTCCCCGCACTGTTACAGTATGTTCTGTCAACTGTAAAGGGAAGTAGATCCTACATACATTAAGGTTTTCCTGTGAGGTCCCCATGGTTTGGCTTGAGAGATCAAGCTCTTTAGTTTAATAGAATTAGGCTATTTAAACACAGTTGGGACCCTTGTCTCGTGAGTCGCAGATTCCAGGTACTGATCCCAATCCTGCGATCTCGAGACCTTCCCCTTCCACATCTGCATCAGACGTGTATTGGACTTGCTGGATTCATACATGTCGGGTGTTGGCGAGTACAAACGAATTAATAATGTCACTACTTGAATGACGAGTCGCTCGTTCATCACAGATAATGCCAGTAAAATAAAAAAGCATTGGCCCAGAAATTGCTAAAAAAAAAAAAAATCTGCAGTAATTGCAATAAATGAATAAATAAATAATATATAAAATATTGAGCCTAACAGTAATGTTACCTTGGTACATGAAATTAGTGATGAATTGTCCATTCTGCTCTCTGGCCAGGTCGCTCTTAAAAACTCCAGAAATCATTTTTCCGTAAACGGACTGGGTGGACAACGCACTGGCTAGACACGTGACTATTAGGGAATACATTTCTCTAATGCAATGTGCTGTACTGATAATTAAACCTTACTTATCTCAATAAATCAAATGAAATATCCACGAACCCAGAAGTGGTGCATGGTCGGCATCGCAGACAGTTTGACTGATATTTACTTCGCCCAACCATAGAGCGAGTTACGCGCGGCGTCACGGCCGATAACCAATCAAGGCACAGTCAACGGCGTGGCAGAAATATCGAGCGTCCCGCCCAGAATCCTACGTGTCCACACTGCCGTAAAACGCCCACTCACTGTCGCGCTGTAGGTGTATACATACAAACTACTGTACAGACTCGAGAGAACGGCCAGTCGAAGTTAGTCCAGGCAGTGTGACATAATCGGGATTGATGGAGTTTACTTAATGACAGACTTTCGCAGCTAGTAAATATGGCGTCGTATAGAAGAACCGGCAGTAAGTTGACATCAGCTGGTGTAATGTTGTGATGAGGATGGAGTTTAAAAGAACTGTTCTGGTTACTGGAGGCTCGGGATTCATGTGAGTTGTCAATTAAGTGACAATTACAGGATTAGACTGAAACTAAATAGTGACTTAACTAGTCGGTGTCTTTATTTTTCTCAGTGGCTCCCACCTAGTGTGTTATCTAGTTGACAGACACCCGGACTGGCAAATCATCAACCTAGATAAGGTAACTAAACTTCTCTTGTGTGCGAATAAACTCAAGTGCGCTTGTTTACGTGGTATTTGTTACATTCTGCTGTTCTGCAGTTGGACTATTGCTGCAGCCCAAATAGCCTAAAGACTGTTGAAAACAGAGCGAACTACACATTTATCCAAGTGAGTACCGATTATGTTTACATCTAGAAATCGGGTATTAAAACATACGGCTGACCTCTACGGCATGCCTGTAATTATGGTGCGAGTACTCGTGTTTGTGTGTTCATTTCCCCCGGTAGTTGATGTAACTCATGTGTTTGTGTGCGATATGCACTGTCCTCATTACAGGGTGACGTGTGTAACCCACGTCTGGTGACCCACATCTTCAGCACGGCGAATATCGACGTAGTCTTTCACCTGGCTGCGAAAACACACGTCGGTAAGACGCACGGTTACTCAGACGTCAGTCTCATGAGCAACACTGGCTGCGTTTAAATGTAGCCTAGTCGCAACAACAGCCAGAAAAATAATTATCAACGGAACTAATTGTTACATTGCAGCAACTTGAAATGCTTGTGAACCCCCCGTAACCCATCGTGGTCCGTTTACCCTTTCCGTCTGTGGTTACCCTGGCGCCCAGAGTCTTCCTTCGTGTGCCCGTCCAGTTTCCAGCTGGTCAACGTCGAGGGCACCAGGGTCCTTCTGGCAGCGGCCCAGCGGGCGCCTCACCGGCTGGACCGCTTCCTCTACGTCAGCACCGATGAAGTTTACGGTCCCGGTGTAGATCAGGTCGGCGTGGCCCTGATCGATTAATGTACAACAACCGGGGGGCTTTTTGTCCCGTCTGTTTCAGTATTTATTCGATGGGTGTGTTCCTGTGTTCTGCGCCCATAGGACTTTGATGAGAGCAGTCCCATCAAGCCCTCAAATCCCTATTCTGCTACTAAAGCTGCGGCAGAATATCTGGTCAGAGCCTACTGGGACAAATACAAGGTATGCACGCAAGCATGCAGGCAGGCACGCACGCAAGCACACACACACAGCAGGGCAGCTACTGAAAAGCTCATTGTCGTCAATCCAAGGATTAAATACAGTCTGTGTGTAAAGGGTGAACTCCCCAATGGCGGTTAATGGCTGTCTGTTTAAACTTGGCAGCTTCCCATCGTCATAACCAGGAGCAACAACATCTACGGGCCCAGGCAGTACACTGAAAAGGTACTTTATACCATTTATAGCAGATGGTATTACTGGAAACAGTATGAAGTGGGGAAATATGCCCCAAACTAAGTTGTTTGTTATACATGTATGTACCAACTGCATCTAAGTACTCTACAATTTTTGGTTTCTCCAGGTCATACCAAGATTTCTATCCTTTTTGCAAGAAAATAAAAAATGGTGAGATATATTTTGAAATTTTTATCAAAAGGGGGTAGTGTGTATTTATTGATTGGCCAGATTAGGGAACGGCAGAGACAAGATGGCGTACACTGTGACGCGTACACTCTGTACCCAGGTTAGTGCATTGTCTGATGTGTCTCCGCTTCGTAGCCAAACGGAAAGAGCGGTGCGACTTTTGCCCACAGTAGTTCCACCCCGACCGAGGGATCTCACCAACTTTGCTCAGATAGATAGATAGATGGATAGATAAAGCCTGGTCAAAACATGACGTTGTATGATGACACATCTGACCCGTTGATGATGTTTTCTCCTCCCAGCACCATCCAGGGAACCGCCCCCAAATCCCGCCACTTCCTGTTTGTCGATGACGTGATCGAGGCCTTTCTGACCGTTCTGGAGAAAGGAACTGTGGGAGAGGTCTATAACGTGGGAAGCAGCAGTGAGGTCCCCATCGTTCAGCTGGCCAGAGAACTGGTCAAGATGGTAAGTTTGAACTAAGTAAACCAATTTATTCAGGTTTAAAAAATTATCCCTTTCAAACCTGTGTGTGTGTTTTGCAGGTAAAGAAAGTGCCCGACTCTGAACTCAATGACTGGCTTGAGTTTGTGCCTGACAGGTAGGTCAGGGCAATTCTGCACTAAAAAAGGGTTGTACAAGTCCAAACCTTTCAAATAAGTGTCGTTTTGCTTCTATCTATAGCTGACTGAAGTAATGCAACAATAAACAGTTGTGTGCCACTCATAAATGTTTGGTTTAAAATGCATCACTTACTGCAGAGTTCACCAAAATGACCTAAACCCTACAACGATTGTAAGCTTTACTACGCCTTTAGCAGACGCTTTTATCCAAAGCGACTTACAATCAGTGCATTTGTCAACAGTTGAACCGGTTAACCACACGTTATTGCAAGGTAACAACATTCTCCTAGAATGACGGCATCATGTCATCAGAGTTACTCGGCTTATGCATTATTCAGTATACATTACTCTGTATAATCATTCAAGCCCCCCAAAAATAATTGCCAGCAGCCTAAATACCGTCACAATGTAGACCTACAGTATCTCGTGTCTTGCCCGTCTAGGCCAGAGGTCGACCTGCGTTACCCAATCAGGTCAGAGAAGCTGCAGCAGCTGGGATGGCAGCCCCAGGTTTCCTGGACAGAAGGCGTTCGAAGGACAGGTGCAGAAAAACACACAACGGCCATTGTGATTCTCAGGGGCTGTAACGACACCAGTTTTTTCAGATGACGATGCTCATAATGGGAACACCTTTTACAGGCCCTGTAGGCAAACAAAATGTAATGCAAATGTGTTTTAATTCTGTTCCTTGTATGTGTATCCTACAGTAAAGTGGTACCAAGAGAACCTAGGGTTCTGGACAAGCCCACTAGAAGAACAAGGACCAATCAACGGAAGTCTTCAAAATACTACGGACTATTAAAATAATCAACAGCAATTTGCTAAATTTCAAGCATTTAACAATTGATGGCCAATCTTTAAATTTAGTTTGGCTACTACCAAACCTGAATCTATTCTTTAACACTGCAAAGTGGTTTACACTTTTTTTTTATTATATAAAACGTAAACAACTTTCAGTGTGACTAGAAGGCCAGCATTTTTAATTCCTGGATTTATCTTGTAAACTCAAATTCCAGTAATATTCTATTCCCTGGACTAAGACTAACATCTTAAAACGTGAAGACTTCAACTGTGGCGTCATCCATGCCTTTTTTTTTAAAATATATTTCAGGGACACACGTTATGGAATATGTAGGCATAAAGGCCTTAGCTGGAGCAGTTTAGTCTGGGACTGCTAACTAGGAGTATTTATGTAAGGCAAAGTGTTAAAGTCCACTGTTAAATCTCTGATCCACTGATTTATGCCAGATTGTGCAGTGTTATTTAACAGTATTGTATAGTGTAAGATCCAAAGGAATGAAGATTTTTTTTTTTTACAAAATGGAATCAATTGTAAAGATAATAAAACAGCGACTTTACAATAGATTGGTCCCCATTTTGTTCATTCAAGAAAAAAAAGAAGTCATTCTCTAAGAAATTCTCTAAAAAGGACACAAGACAAAACATGTTACTTTTGCAAATCCAAACTTTTATTTGTGGTAAAATCATAGAACAAATGCACAGATAATCATTGTCCTTCATGCACAAATGCTAAACTAATACGAAAAGCAAATACTAACTACCCGGCCTTTGGTGGTGGTGCGTACACATGTGGTGGTGGTGGTGGTGGTGGTGGAGGAGGGTCTGGCCAGTCAATGGCAGCACGACTCATTTTTAAATTCAGTCACTTCAAAACGTTAAAAAAGCAAATTAAACTCAATACACCAACTTCCCCCCCAAGCTGTGTGTCAGTTTCTCCACACCAGCGTTAGTGGGCTTCAAAACCCCAATCCTCCGTTCACCTGCTCCTCTAAAGGCCTGTCAAATGCAATGCTATCTTAAGGGGGGGGGCTAGCCCAACTACTAAATCAAAGAAACACCGCCTTAGTACAGCTAGCTAGATACTTTGGTCGCTATCAAGAATCCACCTGAAGTTTTAGCTGTAAACATATTTGCCAATTTAGTTTTTGACTGGCTGTACCAGTGTCTCCCCCGCCCACCGACCGTACAATTGCAGCAGCAACACAACCACACAGGCCTGAAATATGCAAATTACAACAACATAGCAATGGAGCCACGTGTTTAATTCAGTTTTAAAGACTTCAAAGATCGCCACTTTGCCAGACATTCACAAGGGTTTAAGGAGAAAGAAAAGATAAAACAACTCGACTGAAAAAATAAATGTACTGAACTTGGAGAGAATCTGGACACTTGTTTTTTGTACTGCACGTTGTCTTTTTTTCCTTTTTATAGAAAATGTTTGATCATAACGTCTAAATTTATTATTAATCCAAACCTTGGCATTGTTAGTTGTGTCGTCTTAAATTTCGCTCGCCAATTAAAAACGAATGTACACGGAAGAATTATTGGCAATGAATCCTGTAGCAGAAACGGATTACGGATCCAATGTCGAGTCCAATGACAAAGATAAACTGTGTAGGATTTATTTTTCGTCAATACATCACTGCCAAATTTAGTTCCCCCCCCCGATTAAAACCATAAACGCTACAATTACAACCCAGCGTGACCCTGCCATTTGTGCAAACTTTAAAACGGCATTTCAAATTCGGACAGATTTAGCATTGGACCAATGTGAGAGCACACAGGTCCTTCAGGGTTATGGTTTATGCAAACAGAGTCGTCTCGTTTTCCATACATGTCCCGTCACCGCTCGTGTCAGTGATGTATTAAAGACAAATCCCACACATTGCTTCTTTAACATTAAAAAGCTCACACTACCCCAGAAAAATAGAAATTTCCACTCATACCCATTACATTCCACATTCAAGTGCCTGTTTTTTTTTTTTTTTTGTTAACTGTTTTGGTCAAGTCACTTTAAAATATCAACTTTTTTTTTTTTTTTAATAAGGCTTATAAAAATAAATATTTCTCAAAAATGTTTTGATAAATTACACAAACTAGCAGCGAAAGTAGAGTGTGTGCAAATAGCCAAGTCCCCTCGGATACCTTGAACTAGAACTTCCCCTGGTCCCCAAGAATCCTGCCTTATAGTTGGGAGAACCAACCCTCCCCATCTTAATTATTATTATTATTATTATTATTTTTCATTTCAAACCACCCGCCAGGTCTCAACGTCTCCCGTCTCGCCAACTCACTCACACACACTCTCTTATTGACCATGGAAGCTGTAAAGAAACCTGCTCTTGGGTTCTCTCACTCACACGAACACACTTACATACGCAAGAGGCTTAGAGGGACGTGCGCTCCTGAAGAACATAAACCTAAATGTGCAATAAAAGTAACAAAACTTGTGTGTAAACTCAACGGGTCCTATCATAAACAACGGGCCTACAGAGCCACAACAACAGCGTTATAGCACCATTAATTGTTTAGTAACCACGTCAACGTTCAGTCACTACAGTAGCACTGAGTCGGTCGTCATGGTAATGCTGTATTTTAGTGTAACTTGCTTCGGCTATCGGCTTCTTAAAAAGGCCAAGCAATGCTGCTGAATTTAAGGCATCGAAAGGTATTTACACAATTACATAAAATGTTGGAGTCTGTAATAAGAACTGGTCTATACACGAGGACATTTGTACAAAGAAAAAATTATAGAACTAGTGTCATCCGATTCTATTCAGCAAAGCAAATGCCACATTAAACTACTTCATCGTGCGTGAAATTTGCCTTCATCCAACAACGATGAGAGTTTTGCAAGTATTCTTTTTGAACCGCTTGTAATGTAGTGGATCTGGTATTGGCGGTAGAAGACGTCTCCTATCCAACCCTAAACACCACATCACAATATTCAGTATCTAATAATATCAAGGCACCTTTCACATTTGGAAGTGTGGGTTGCATTTTCTCCAGCCATTCCCTATGTCGACCTCCCGTCACCCTGACATCAAATAAAGAGCCTAATCTAATATTATACATTGCACGTACAACCAATCGCCAGGCGCCAACCAGGCCAGGGATATACCATCCAGAACCTGCCCCAGAGAGCAACTATACTGGGTCTTCACGTGTACACCTGCAGCTACACCATTGGACCAATAACCCTCGGGGGAGATTGAGGTAAGCATGAATTAATACCAATAGCATAATTTCAACACTTTATTTTCAAACCGCAAGAGCTTAAACAGCCGTTTTTAAATACAAATCTCATAAGAAACGTTCCAACAACGCAGTCTACCAGAGATACATGGGCTGCATCTGCCAGACACGGCATCAAGCGCTATTCACAGTTTATACAGCACCAGATGGTTTCTAGCTTTGTAGTCGTTTGCAGTAAAACTGATGCGCAGACTTAATACTACTCAACCAAAAAAAAAAAAAAATGCATTTTAATAACAAATACACAACACTGCCTAATTATATATTTTTTTCCCCAGAAAGCATAACTGACTTAGGTCATAAAAGTGCACCCAAGAAAGTGTTTTATTAGTTTCCCAAACCGACCAGCTAACGATGGAGCGGCAATGCTGATGAACACCCCCCGTTAGCTATCGTAAGCATGAGTCACATGCGCTGAACGGGGTGAAAGACTGCTTGCAATCAAAAGAAAAAGAAACCATCACTGACTACCATATAAATACGCTGAAGCCCTCTGTGGAATTAAGGGGACTGAGGGTATAATTCTACAATCTGATTGTCATTTGCCCTCTACCGCTAATGGAGTGAAGTGCTCATATTCACTGGCCTTCCTAATCTACAGCAATGGGAGTCCAAAACAGCCCAAGTTACACTTTCTGCCCCCCCCCACAGCAGTGTCCAGCTCCATACTAAACAGGACATGCAGGGGGCCAGACTACTAAATCTCAGCAAACAGCCATATTTAAAAAGGGAGTGCAAAGCTCAGGAAAGAGAATAAAAAAATTAAAAAAAAAAAGATTCCAACTAATTTAGGAGGATTTCATGTGTTGTCATCAATTTAACTTGCCGAATGCAGAGGCCTGACTTTGGCTTGTTGCAGGGGACGACTTAAAAGATTAATTTCCACATAGAAGCATGTAATTCATTCACTCCTATTGACAAGAGTAAAGAGACAATGCGAGGAAGAAAAAAGAAAAGTAAACATGATGCTTCCAACTCCCACCTGACTAGGCGCCGTTTGATCCAGTGGAACAAGATCTAATTTTGCATTCTACAGAGATAGTTGAGATTCCCCATTTCTCTTTACATCCTTATTTGTTTTAATATGTTCTACGATATGTCCTAGAGTGGCTTATGTAAGCAAAACAAACTAAATCCTCGATGCAAGGCAGCAATGGAACAATAATTTACCCTGCTGCAAGTGTTCTAAAATAGGGAATTAACATTCACTCACAAAATAGTCCAAATGTACACTGGAAAAGTGGTCCTATTGATAGAATTGCATTTTGGGATGACACTTGGGATATTCTGTGGCTTTAGGACAGAGGGGCTTTCTGTTTTCCACAGCAGGGCTAAAAAAGGGAACTTTAACTTTATAAACTACAAGGCTAGAGACTGAGGCCTTGTTAAAATTGTTGCGCAATTAGGACAACTCAAATCATACTGCTATTTATTATGAGCCTGGTCTGCATTTTCATCCTTGACTCAAGGTATCACCTTAAAAAAAGACCCAGATGACCTAACTGGAATGGCTTATTTTAGAGAAGACTCTTCATATTAACTCTCCAGGATAGAGTGAGCAAGAACAATTTTGAACTCTTTAAAAAAGAAAGAAAAATAATCATTTATGTTTTTGTTTCCCCTTGAAAGAAGCTTTTGGCAGACAAGGGTTTGAACGTCTGTGGTGGAACCTGCCAATAACGACGGAACACGAGACAGTTTCCCAAAAGCATCACGGTACCGAGAGACACGCGTCCCTTGGGACCCAGGAGAACCAGTGATTACTTCACACGACCACGGTGAGATGCCAGACCGACTGTAGGTACTCGTTCCTCTCTTAATCAAAGCTTTTGTTGTGCCTCAACCGAGTGAACGGTACTTGCCGTCCAATGCCCAGCTTAGCTCAACCTCTGAATCAGTGGCTCTGCCATAGTCTTAAAAAAATAAAATAAATAAAAATCATTAATGCAGAGATGGTTTTGGGAAACCCGGTCTAAAGCCCAAACAGAGCTCAAGGACATCACACAGAGCTCGTTTTCCCAAAAGCGCCATCAACAGCCACTTGTGCGTGTGTGCGCGCGCAGGTTTTCATTCCAGTCAACTGATTTTGTGAGTCATTAACCGATCATTAATCAGTGTGTATAAATAAGTTCTCATCAGCTGGTGTGCTTCACTGTGCGCACACACACAAAGTGCTACTGACATCATATTGTAGGAGGTCACTGCTGTTAGCATGTTTAGAACAATACGGTGCTTTTGGGAATCGAGCCCATTCAGAGAGCCGGTGACAAATTTGAACTTCAATAAGACGAACATGGAGCCATCACAGTTTGGTTGTTTTTTGTTTTTGCCAAGGTTTGATTTAGTTCAAGCCTAGTTTGTTTTCCTTCCAAATATAAAATCAACAAAAACACATTTAAACACAAATGTGAAATTAAATATATTTTAGACACAGTTGGCCAATACTTTTAGCCGGTTATATATGGCAATAAAAAAAAAAAAAAAGAAAACAACACCACACCAATAAAAATAAAATTCAGAGAAAAGAAGTTCTGATTCTTAAAGGCACAGTACATAAACAAACGAATGATCCTCTTATTTTGTTTCGTCATAAAGAAATAAAAACGCAGTCTTTGTAGCTGTGAAATTAAGAACCATTAGTCCCCAGACAGTGGTGTTGCCACCTCTCGGCAGGACCCGCTGATTGGGCATTACAAGCCGATACGAGCTGTTGCTAGGATACTCCCTAGTGCTCCATCTATCTCAGACCTGGGCAAGCCAGCAACAGCATGCATCTTTAAATAAAAAGCACTTGAGAAATAAATTGCGCGTCGCAGGAGACGTGACTTCAGAAGCCGAAACATCTGCGGTGTGAAATTAGAAGCCCCACCTGCGGTTAATGTCTCGTTCGTTAGAAATGGTGCCCAGGTCCGACCTCGCGCTCTGCCATGTGCGTTTGTAAAAAGTGTTGGGGCTAGAGAATCATAGGCTGGTCATGTACTGAACTCACAGCTCAGATTCGGAGCTACACAGGGGAGAGGGGTGGGGTGGGGGGGGGGTCTGTCTGGCGTAGGGTGGAAGCATGCTACAAGACCTCATCAGCTTTAGCCATTACTTAAGTAACCTTGGCTCCAACAGACGTGGAACTTTTTGCCCCCCGATCCTCTACCGCTGTAAGGGAGAGCTCGCCTCGGGCGCACTCGGTCAGAATCTTGAAGTTTCCATCCACTCTTAAGAGGTTAAAGGAAAACCTTGACTGTGGAACCTAGTTGGTTATTTTTCCTTCAGACAGTCGCGTCAACGAAAGGAAGAACGGCTTGGACAACAAAACAAGAATAAGTAGTACTTTGCCGACCCCCTGACGCACAGCCCGTTAGCAAAGGTCTCCCCGTCCGCGGTTCACCAAGAGGTCAACTGCTAAGCCAGCAAGCCAACTACCTGGCTGTGAAAAAATAACCAACTGATACTGGAGGTATCCCTTTAAGTTGTGGCCTCTTTAGTTAGTTGTTGAGAGCAGAGCCTGGTCAGATCTACTAAGAAAGACGGACAGGATAGAAAAAACGGATAGGAAAGGCGGAGGGGTGTTATATAGAAAGTGCGCAGGGGTGGAGGCGGGGCGGGGCGGGGGTTAATAGACAACAACAGGAAGAAGGATGAGAGGAAGGGTTGGATGGAATATCTAGCTGCCCCAC
The DNA here is from genome assembly GCA_027575585.1 of Percopsis omiscomaycus. Classification (NCBI taxonomy): domain Eukaryota; kingdom Metazoa; phylum Chordata; class Actinopteri; order Percopsiformes; family Percopsidae; genus Percopsis; species Percopsis omiscomaycus. Next base: position 1,928,870 of record JAODLI010000012.1, on the reverse strand, counting down.
CAGTCCACCTGGGTGTGAGAGTAGTTCCCTCCGTAGCCGTCGGCGCTGTAGAAGTTCCCGAAACCACCTGGAGATGAGGAGGGAGCAGATGATGATGGGATGTTCACAGCAGAGGAGCGCCGTAGCAAGCTTCTGAGTGACACCACTCACCGTATCGTAGCCGCCCTAACGAGTCTACCAGCTGGCGTGTGGAGACCATACCTCAGTATAATAATATATTGAGCGTAAACAAGACCCTTACCTCCTCCAAATCCGCGGTTTCCTCCATGTCCCGCTTGGCTGCGATTACCGCGGCCCCCAAACCCGCCGGCGTTGCTGACAGCACTCGTCTGCCGGTAATCACGGGCTCCAAAACCACCAGAGAACCTTAGAAAACAACGGAGTTTTTTTTTGTCAATATCTATCTATCTACCATTATGTTTAGTGCGTCAGTTTTTTGGGGGTCAAACCCCCCCCAACACACCGGGAATGACCGAGCAAGAGAACACGCATACCTCTTGGAGCGCCCTCTGTTGGTGCTCTTGTGCTGGTGTTCGTAGGCTAGACTCTCCAGCCACGAGGGAACCTCCTGTTTGGCCTCCACCAGGATGTCCAGCAGATCTTTAGTGATGTTGCCGTTCTTGTCGTTGAAAAAGGATGTGGCCAGGCCTACAGATTGTGCACACACACACACACACACACACTTGAATTCCTATGGCGTTAAGATAACCGGGCGCGTTTCCGCCAACTGCCACTCGACACGCACGGCAGTACCTAGGTTCCCGACGCGGCCCGTGCGTCCAATGCGGTGGACATACTCCTCGATGTCACTGGGGAGGTCGAAGTTGATCACGTGCTTCACATTGGAGATGTCCAGGCCACGCGCCGCCACCTGGAGGAAGACCGCAACTACAATTAGGTCATCTAAACAGACGCTTTTAGGCCAAAGCGACTTGCAGAGGGTCCAATTGCAAGTGGTAAAGACACGAGGTCCCCGCTCGGGGCCAATGGGAGACAGGAGGATAAAAGTGAGAGGGGCTGACCGCCGTCGCCACCAGGATGGGGCACCGCCCCGATCTGAACTGGTGCAGGGCCTCCTCTCTGTCCCTCTGGGAGCGGTCCCCGTGGATACTGGTGCAGGCGTAGCCCTCGCGGTACAGGAAGTCCTCCAGTGCGTCTGCGCCCTTCTTGGTCTCCACAAAGACCAGAGTCAGAGAGTCCTTGCCTGGAGGGGGAGGGGGGTTGGGAGAGAGAGATGGCGGATTGAACTCTTCCTCAACTGTTTTCCCCTTCTCGTTTTAGAAGGTAGGCTACACTAGTGGTAGCCACATGGTAACCACACAGGGCAGAAAAGATGGACAACACTGTTCCCAGCAGGGATAACTGACAAGATAAAATAAAATGTACATTATTTTAAAACCCTGCCACACACAATCTGGACAGAGTCAAGTCACTGAGCTGAATAACAATTGTTCAACTGATAAGAGTAGTAGTTATTCAGATACAACCCACTTCTAAAGCAGAAAGTCACTGTCACACTGGTTTCCACTGTGGAAGTCACTAGAGCCAAAACAAGATCTTCTAAGCCGATTCAATAATTCTCAAAATCTCTACAATGGTTTTTCATAACCAAAACGTGAAATGGAGAGACAGCCTTCCCCTTGTCCAGCTGTGTCAGGAGTCTTTGATAAGATAATGATTCAGTGTAGGTGCAAGATGGAACATGCTGCGGTGGACACTTGCTGGGAACAGAACAGGGTAGCAGGCAAGGGAAACGGGATGGATGAAGGCAAAAGAAATGACCATGACAAATAAAGGAAACGGCATCGACGCAGCGTTATCCTTTCCGAACGCTGCGAACAGAGCCGCTGATGAAAAGAATTTGGCTGCCACGGCAACGCCACAATCGTACTTTATAGCCGCCGTTCATTTCGACGCCGTATGACCGATGCCGCTGTGACAGATGTGCATATAATACCGTGGTTTGCAGATAGTGGCAGTATTAGCATTGTTAAGTGTCCCACGGGACGCCAGAATCTCTCCATCAGAGGCTACGAATGGTGAGGTCTGACATGACACGGAAAACTCTGTCTCGGCCCGAGACCAAACAGAAACCACGAAGACTGGTCGAACGGGTCAATTTTTAGACTGAGCAATCTGACGTCCAATGTGAAATGGTAAACGGGACCTGAAATGATGGCAGACGTTCAAAAAATATTTTTAATAAATTAAATGAAAAAAAAAAAGCCAAATAAAAAAACAAAAACGTAAACTAACTCAGGAATGGAGTGACAACAGCAAACAGCTTACCAGGTTTCTCTATGGTGTCTCCTGTACTGTCCTGTACCTCGCTGGGGATCACTTGGGACAGAACCACAACAAACCACCGACATATAAAACCACACTAAACCAACTAAACAGTTACAACCTGTTGACTTTAAGTTATTTTACTGACCCACTACAATTACATTCCCGTGCTCTATTTGATTTAATGGTCGCTGCTTGAGGAAAAATAAAAATGTCACGATACAGTACTGTAAACGCACACAGACACACACACAGAATTTGAAGGACATTGTTAGTTATGAAGTTGTCTTGGCCAACCAACAGATTGTGAAGTCGTGTCGTCTACAGACTAACTGTTCCCCACTTTATTTCAGCAACAAAAACAAAACAAAAAGAACCCCCCACGACCATCCCACAGCTAAAGCCATATTCAGGGAGGACAGAATCTAAGGGAACCATAGCAGCAACTTGGTGGGCCTCTGCCACGCGGGATCACGCGCGCAGGGAGGCTCGCGGGCGTGCGTTCTATGTTGTGGCGTCTGCGTGGGCCGGTACCTGTGGCGTTGAGCAGGTCCAGCAGGAAGGACCGCTTGTCGCTCTCCTCCACCCACACCACCTTCTGGGTGATGTTCTCGGAGGTGGAGCCCACCCTGCCCACTGCCAGGAAGATGTACTCCTCCAGGAAGTCCCGGGCCAGGATCTACGGGGGGGGGGGGAGAGAGGAGGAGGAGGCT
>JAODLI010000012.1:1913222-1925771 GCA_027575585.1 Percopsis omiscomaycus | reverse complement strand
GTTTAAAACCAAACTGGTTATCGATAGACAGGACATACCTCTCAAGTCTACACAATATAACTGTCTCCAGCACTTTGTACATGACACTGGCCAAAGCTATTGGCCTGTAATTATCAGAGCAGTTCAGCTTCCCCACTTTATCTCCATATCACAATAAAAACATACACAAAATATATATATACACATATATAAATCTACATACATACACATACTAACACACACACACATATACACACATACACACATACATACATACATACATACATACATACATACATACATACATACATATACAAAAATACAAAGCCTTGTTCGCCAATGGTTAATAACTGGTACTAGCACAACAGAGAGCATAGAATCAAGTAACTCTCCATGAACAAGAAAACCTGTGTAGCACATAGCCACCAAAGGACACAATTTCTTACTAGCAAGTTTAAGATGTTCAGCTGTAATATCATCCAGTCCACAGGCCCAATTATCTCTTAACTTCAATATTGCTTCATAGACTTCAGCAGAAGTGACAGCAACATCATCATTAAACTCTACATTATTCACTACAAACGGATAACTTTTTACACAGTTTAACAGTTCATAATATTGTTTCCGCCATAACTGTGAAATGTCATCAGGACCACTCACTCCATCTATATTAGATGGAAGAGATGTTTTGCAATTATTAATAGTTTTTATTTCTTTCCAGAAGTCACTAACATTGAGCGTATAAGTACGGTTGCTTTGAAAGAATAAGGGCTGGCTGAGTTTAAAACGGGCAAATGGTGTACCAATGCCTTATGTGGGATATTTGAGACTGAATGTTGAGATTACTGGGGTTGTATTCTCCCAGTGTGGCATTTTCGTGGTAAAGGACTCCTCTGAGCCGGGTACTTAAATGAAAAGACAAAAAGTCCCTGGTATTGTGGGCAGGAACATAATAAAGCAAGCTACACTTTCTATTTTATAATCACATTAATCTCGAAAAATGTATTGCATTAATTCACATAAATGTTCGAAAAAGTGACATTTTAAAATTGTAGTGCATTACCCCCCATCAAGGCTAAAAACACACACACATAAATATATATATATATATATAATACAGACAGTGTTTCCAGAAAATCACATGACTAAAAAAGAAATTGAAAGTGTGTATCAAAAACACCAAAATGAAAGTAAAATAGAGTGTCACGCCTGGCATTCCGCTCTGCAAACTCTCTTGCAGTAGCCTAGCCTCCAAAAGCACAGGTAAGATCTTTCTTAATATAGTTTCTTTCAAAAAAATACCACGACACAGCTCTTATCATTTTAATAATTACTTTAAAAACGTTGTGACGTTTAATTCAATCCATAGTTGTAGTTGCATTTGCAAATTGGCGCTATAGCAGGCGCTAGACGGATAGAGACTCATGAAATGAGACAGGAGCTAGTAGGGCTCGGCGTTTATTCCAACAAAAGTAATACAGTAGGGACAGGTTTTAACACAAAGGCCGCGACCACATGCTTCAATACTGTGACTTGAAACAATGAACGACGGTGAACAGCACCGCCAGTCCAACCTAAATAGTCCATATTGAGGAGGAAATGCAGTTGGTCAGTTGAGGTATTAGTGGCAAACAACCCTGGATATAAATTAGGACACAAATAAAGAGGAGGCTGGACTTGATGCAATCGAGGTTTGTATTGATGGTAAGGTACCCAGGTCAAACATTTCTTGTGAGTGAGGTTTGAAATCAGAATAATGGACTCAAACAATAATGTACCATAATAAATGTACTATAATAATAACCTGACAAAGTAGTGGCATCCAAATGAATAGCTTTGTATTTTATAACACAAGATAATTACTTATTAAATAGATATAGGATATAACTATTATCATAAACTTATAAGCATATAATAACTTTTCAAGCTAACACAAGTGGTGATATAAGTCGCACAAAGAACTGTGTCAATCAGTATCTCCCATTGATTATAATAAATTAGCAGATTGCGCCCTCATCTGGTAGAAACAAGCACTGCAGCAACAGAGGGGCACTTAGCTGCTTTATTCATTCATTCATTGCAGGGCGAGTCTCCGATCGTGACAATCCTGTAATTGCAACATTAAGAGGCTTGTAATTGCCAAATGTGTGCGTCTGTGTGTAGGATTTATTGATTGAATCAAGGGTATGTAATAATCTGAAATATATTTCTGATTAGTTCAATCTTAAAACCAATTCTGAAATTGACAGGGACCCAGTGTAGAGAAGCCAGGATTGAGGTGGTGTCATCTATTAACATGATAATGATTCAAGAGATAGTTCTTATCTGGAAGAAACATGACTGGACTACTTTAGGAATAGAACAGCAAAGAAAAGGTCAGACACAACTTGATAAATTCTCCCCAGACTTATAGTCACCACAAAACCCAATGCTTCCAAGCCTAGAGTAAGATCCTGCCCCTGAGATTCTCCTACATAACCTGCTAACATTTGCCTTAAAGGACAGTCACTGATAATTGCTGCGGACATCACAGAAACAATGGGGCTTTGGGGTTGGATAACGGGACTATTTACCTCTGCACCTTCACCCCCACCTCCACCTCCACCTGCAGCTCCACCTCCACTTTGTAAGTAAAAACAAATATGGTCAAACATTTATGATTTGAGGGAAATTAAAAGTGCATGTTTTCCAGCACTACCAATTGGCATAAATACCATTATTTATGTGAAATAATTTGTCTTCATTGAATTTTATTTTTTATTTTATCAGTTAGTAAACCATGGCGGAAAATAACGTAAGTAGATACAAATTTTTTTTAAATACATAATAATAAACATAAAATGTGAAAGTGGTAACCTCTTAGTTAGATCATGTATCTAAATCTGTAGGTCTGTTAAATTAATTGAAAACACAAATGTCAAAAGTCTAATAAATTTTCTCTTTGATTCAACAGTGATAAAAAAACTGAGATGGACTATGTAAAAAAATTCAATCCTTCAAGCGATGCAGTCAAACATGTCAGAATACTGCTTCATGGGCCAGCTGGCAGTGGAAAATCAAGTTTTATCAATACAGTCAAGTCTGTCTTACAAGAAAGAATAAATAGGGAACCATTGGTGGATTCAGCTCTTTGTGGTGGAAGTTTCACCATAAAGGTACAAATAATGACATTATTAATTCATTCATTCATGTTTCAAACAATGATATAGTAAGGGGAACATTTCCATTAGAACATTATTTTAACGTGTTTATTTGATAGGATTATAATCAGTAAGTTAAACATGAATTATGACATACATTCAGCAGTCTAATACACTAGTATCTTTTCTGATGAGGTATTAATATCATTATGAACATGGTAATACTACAGTTTGATAGAACTGCAGAAAATACACTCATTATCTGCATTCAACAGTACAAAACTCACAAATTCCGAAAAGGAAAACCTGAAGACTATTACTCCTTTCTCCTTAATGACACCATGGGCCTTGAAAAAAGTGGGGTCTTTACACATGACATCAAATTGGCCATTAAAGGACACATGAAAGAGGGTAACAAGGTAAAACAACAAGCATTCAGTTATTTCTTCAATACATTTCAATATGCATACTGTATAATGCATGCAAGCATTTTTTCTTTCTAGTTCAATATTAAAAGTTTGTTGTCTGAAGAAGATCTGGGCTATAACAGCTGCCCGACTCTTGATGACAAAGCCCACATTCTGGTGTGTGTAATGCCTGCTGATGCCATTGCTAGGATTGAACCTGAGGTCATAGCGAAGATCAGGGAAATCAGATTAGCAGCCTGTGACTTGGGTAAGAGCAAACACGAGTTACTGTTTAGTGCTGCATTTAAACTCCAAGAAAACTAGGGGTTTCCTATGGTTTAGTACCATAGTGGTGCAATATTTGTAACTGGTTGATAGAGATATTACAGCACATTCACTGGAGGTTTCTGTTGCAGGGCTTCCACAAATTGCTTTATTGACCAAAATTGGTCTAGCCTGTCCTCTTGTGGCAGAAAACCTAAGCAATGTATACAAGAGCAGGTTACTGAAGGAAAAAGTGAGTCTTTCTAAACACACTCTATCTCAATAAAAGATGGTGCCATGATCATCTGACCTTTTTTAAGGATTCCATTCCTAGTTAAAGCCTCTCAGTATTTCAAACTGGTCAACTAATATACTTCATCTCTTAACATAGATGACAGAATTAAGTCAAAAGGTTGGCATTCCAATGAACTGCATCTTCCCTGTTGAAAACTACTCTGAGCAAATTGAGCTTGATGAGGACATGGACATGCTGATACTGCAAGCACTGAGACAGATGCTTGACACTGGAAATGACTTTATCAACATTTGTTTAACAGAATAGTTGTGTGAGTAACCTATAATTTAATTTCTCTCCAAAACGTTTTGTGTTGTAAATGTTTTCATTATATTTCATTATCCATTATTACCTTATTTTTAAGGTCACAGGAAGTATCAAGTACTATACCTACCTATCGAAGTACCTAAATTGATCAGTGTAGTGTATGATATGGGATACAACATGGGATGCCGGCAGAACCTACACTCAAATTATACAATGTGATACACTGGGCTATTATATAAATTAACTCCTGTAAATTGTAATGTTGCAAATATTGAGCACTGCCTTCTAGTTGGAATAGGATTGTTAATCCTATTCCAACAAGCATTTATTCAGTATCCTTGATATCAGATGTCAATTTTATCCACTAGTAACTAATTTTCAGCAACTGGTTAACTAGTGACCTACAATTTTCTGCACTAGTTAACTAGTGGGAGGCAAGAATTCTCATTAGTTGAACTAATGAGGGACAAAATGCTTACTAGTTAACTAGTTAAAGCTTTTTGGACTTTACTAGTTAATTATTGAGGCTCAAAATGTTTACTAATAAAACTAGTTTAGTACAAAATGTTTGGACTTCACTAGTTTTACTAGTTTACTAATACTTGAATGACTATGGTGCGCGCTAGTAGTTACCTACTCTTTTTGGACCTTACTAGTTATCTAGTAAGGTGAAAAAGGTCAAGACCAAGAGCAACTAGCTTCCGAATATGATTAGCTAACTAACTAGTCTCACCAGGTCTCGTGAGCAGCTGGTTCAATTTGACTGGAGATGAGGTTAGCTTAGACCGGGTCCGTGTAGCCAGCCCAGACCTTTTATTAGCTGCTTGGCAGAAACAGTGACACCAATCCAATGTTGATACTTAAATTGCTGATATTTTGATGATTAGCCTTCTACTTAGTAGTTTACATTTTAATTATAAATGCTCGCACACATTAAATCTGCTACACACAAAGCAATCAACAGATTCAGAAAAATAAATATCTCATAACACAAGTCAGATAGAGGGGGGGTCAGTTTATAGAAATTGGCGCAACAACTGGTATTCCATGTACTGGTACTCCATGTACTAAATCTCTTTGGGGAACCTTTTACCACGTTATAATAAAACAAGCTCAGATACTAATATTAATGCTTAAATAAATGTCCATACAGAGTAACTACTCCCATAGAGCTTTTTTTGGCCCTGGAAACCGCCCCGAAAAGGTTCCTACAGGGTTGGTTCCTGCAGTGGAAAACTGCTGTTTGGTGCCACCCCCTCTAAAACATCCCACAAGTTCCTGCAGTGGGAAACTGCCGTTTGGTGCTGCCTCCTCTAAAAGGGCCCACAAGAACTCTGAGCACTTCCCAAGTGGTGCGAACGTTTACAGGAACGGCCCTCTAATTGGCCCGTTCAGCCTTTCTATTTCCATTGTGGTGCTGGAACTACAGATCAACAATGTTGCCTTTGCGATTCGATCGTAAATTACGATTACGACAAAATAATTATATATTTCTCCTGCGGCAGCACGCCAGCAACAACATTAGAATGTTAAACCAGAGATTTTCCAGATAACGTTAGGGAGTACCTCGAGACGACAGTTGAATGTTGCTTTTAAGTTGCTAAAAATTAAATGGCTTCATGGCAGCTGTAATTACTTGATAAATGAATATAATGGCGCTTGTTGTTGTCTTCCACTCACGTTGTGTTTAACCAATAGGCACTGAGCCCCGTCCAGCAGTTTTTCAGGGCCGCTTAGAAGTACCTACCTCGGAGTAGGTAGAGGCCCTGATTAGTAAGAATTCTTTTGGGTGCTCTCACAGAGCATTTCTCTCACTGACGGATGGTCTATGACATTTCTACGAAATTACACTAAATGTATAGCTCTAAAATCCTACCTACAGCAATTTTACTGTGTGACACTGTTTGATTGACAGCTCCCTGACTCTCCCATTGTCAGATAATTTTTAAGGCGAGACAACTGACACCTTCTTTATGATTGGCTGACATCAGCAAATCTCCACCTTGAATGTAAGGAAACTGATTCAAATTCAGCTGTATCCCCCTTTGAAATTAACCCATTCTTCTCCAGTGGGAGAGGCATCTCCCAGACTTTTCAACTCACCGCAATCAGGATTTCTTTCTCCTCCTCCTTCTCTTGCTGCGCCTCCTCCCTCAGGGCCTGATGTTTCTCCTCCATCTCCTGCAGCGCCCTGACCTGCGCCTCCTTGAAGCGCATCGCCTCCTCCTCGTAGCGCGCCCGCAGCCTGGAGAGCTCCTTCTCGTAGCCCTGGTGCTCCTCGCGCAGAGACTGGGAGAGGAGACAGGGAGGGCTAAACTTGTGGTGTGTTTTCACACTCAGATAGCAGGCGTGTGACAACGAATCAGAACAAAGGTTTGAAAATGTTATCGTTCAATACAGCATATTAAAATATAAAACTGTACAAACGATTTCTCTCCCTAGTCTCAATTCTGGTCTTCCTATTGGACAAGCAAAGTCATGTGCCTGCCCGAGCCAATCGGTGAGAGTTGCACACACAACAGACAGGCAGAGCAGAGAAAGATGCAGAAGTGACTGTGCTAACTGTTTTTTTGTGTTTACAAAAACATGGAAATGAGGACAGAAAGCATTTTAATTAAAGCAAACTAAATATAGTGCAAGTTTCACTTTACATCAGTGTAATGAATAACCTCCCAGTATTGCTCCAGGGAATCTATTTTGACAAATCAGGTTAGGCAAAAGCTGTTTTCAAGCCGCTCCTATTAGAATATAAAATATAAAGTAAAAACGTTTTTGAAGGTAGTTATGTTTAGTGTTGTTTATTCAGTCTGGATATCATGTGGAGTTTTTTTATTTACATATAAGCTAAAAACCTGGTAACATTTTAAATTACAAATTCAGTTTAGAGTTCTGTGGATCTCTGTTGTTGAGTTTAGTTAAATTACATACTGTATTTGCAGAAATGTGGCAATGCAAAAGTACAGTATAAGTATCCCTGTTTGTTTCTATTGAGTTTGGACATCTCTTAATTTCAGAAATAATTCAGAAACTGTAGAAAAAAATTGATTGATGAAAGATTCTCCTTTTAATATTATTATTTGTACTATTATTAAAGCATTGCTTGCAGTATTGTGAGTGTACTGGAAGCAGTAGTAGTGGCGACGGTACCTGCTCCAGCTTGATGACCTGCTGTTTGTGCTGCTCGTCGGTGGCCTGGCTCTGGTTGAGGAGGGCCTCCCTCTCCTCCTCCAGCCTGGTGATCTTCTCCTTCAGCCGGCTCTGCTCCTGGTCCAGGTCTCCGATGGTGGCCTCGTGGGACATCTGGGTTGCCTGCAGGGAGCCGATCTGACCTGGAGGGGGAAATATAGATTCACACATAAGTAAATTCAGTAGGTATATTCATTCTGTGGGAAAGCGTTAGTGTACGACAGTGCTGAAGTCGACCGTATTACAGCCTCCAAAGCCGAAAGAGTACATGAAGTCTGTCAAATTTACTAGTGAGTTTGGTAAATTAGCATGCAGCCAGCAGGTCATTCTGTTGGTTTTTAAAAGGCTCAACTGACGTCCACAGAGTAATTGATTACTGTAAAGTGTTCAAATGTATGCTATGCTGTTGTTTTTATACATATCTGCAAGATATAAAGCTTCCCAGAGTTCCCAGGAAATCACATGGTTCAGGCGGAGCGCCAACAGAAACAGACAGAGCATTTCACTGAGCAGTCGAGGACAGTTGTAAATAATGATAACACATATGCAGGCCTAAATCGCAGTTGTCAAGAAAGCTGTTAGGCAAAACATTTTGTCATCATGTCTGCATGTAAGCTGCACTGGTCATACTCATAAACCCGTGCTTATGCTAGAATGGTTAACTTTATGTTTCAACTCTTAAGCAGAGCTTGGACTCACTCTTAAGCCACAGGAACTCTGCAATTCATACACAGAATAGCTGACCCTTTCCCCCACCAGTCGTTTGCTCCCAGATGTTGATATGTACATTAATATTGTAAATTGGACCGGAAACCCTCTCTCTGTTAAAGATTTGTATCCGGTATTAGCCATCACTACCACAATAGTGTCTACATTCTAAAGATGTAAATACACCCCAGGAATATTCAATCTCCTGCATGATTGTGATTTACTGCTCTTTTAGAGCCTCAGTCCGGAAGTTTCCTCTAACTACAGTCAGATTCGAGTGCGCCTTGTCAACGGGACCAATCGCACTGTGGGGTCCCAATGACTTAGCATGTTGATGTAACAAGACAAAGGCCTTCCAACCACATTACTAGAACAAAAACCCAGTTACTTCAACTAATTATTTGCACGCTATAACATCAAGTGTTAATGGGGTGTGACTCTGATAGCAGATGGCACTAGACTTTATCTGATCTAATACCATTTCAACACAGTAAATTGCAACAGAGGTTTCAATTCTGGGGAAAAAATAATAGAAACGGTACACATTTTTCAAAAAATCATATTTTCAAATGGCCTACCCTTCACGAACTGATAAACACTAGAAGATGGATTGTTAGACAAATTACACTTGAGGGAAATGTGAACCAAGCCATGACCGTCTTTTTAATAGATGTTGTACATTAACCGCAGCCACTGTCTGTGGCTGCAGTGAATTTAACTGACAATGTAATTATTTGGAGGTCTACAACTGGTCCACACGCAGAACAATTAGAGGACCGCTGCTTCATCTGTGGTCTGTATTGGCATGCTCCATTGAGATGACTGACACTAATGTGGATCCCTTTATGATCCAGCGTTGCTTTTGTGTTGTTTTGTTTTGTTGACAGACATTCATCTCCCTGCTTTGCCCATTATGGTTCCTGCCAGCTAGATTTCTCATCTGCCAGCACCATAGATATCTACACAATCGTGCTTGTGTTTGCTTTCTGTGAGCAAGATGGATATTCCTCTATACAGCCATGGACAAAATTAAGAGACCACTGCATATTTATTTAAATATAATAATGTAAAAATATATATATTAAATCATTAAAAAAAAAAAATATATATATATATATTAAATATTAATATTTTATTTATTTTATAATTTCCTTTCATCATTCATGTTTTTGGTTTTCTTCTTTCTTTTATTGTATAGTCTGTGTCTTTCCTTTTTTGTAGGCCCCTGGAAAACAATGATGATTGGCTTTAAACATCTTATCATGCCAACACTAGCACATCTTACTGGCTTTGTGCATTATTTCATTAGCCTGCTGCTGAACTCGGTCCCTGCTGCCCTCCAGTTCGTATTCGGTGTCTTTCAACTGCATCACCCAGATCTCTCCGTCCTGAATGGCCTCTTCCAGCTGCTTATGGAGGTTCTGCACAACACACACACACACACACGCAGGTGCAAACATCAGCCAAGCAAGCATACACACCCAAACAGATGCAAATAAGCATGGTTGTGGAGCACCACCTTGATTTTGTAGAAGTTCAGTCTTCATGGTCTCTGATAAGCTAACATATAAGCTAACATATAAGCTAACATATAGGCTAACATAATATAAACAAACTGCGGTCTGAAAGAAGCTGGACCGGTTTCCACAGACGTAAAAATATAGGCAGCACCCATCACCCGTTTCCATAGAGAACACAGGGGGTGTGGCCAGTACCTTGATGGTGCCCTCAGCGTTGGTGAGAGACGTCTGGACCCTGTTGGTCTTGTCCCGGTTCTCCCGCGCTTCCTCGTGGGCCCGCTGCAGCTCGCTCCTCAGCTTGGCCAGGGAGCGCTGCAGGGCCGCCTCCTGCGCCTGGAACTCCTTGCGGAGCTCCACCTGGGGAGCCACAACATTTATAATAACCTTCTAAAAGGTTTTAAGATCAAACTCGTACGATCCTGGCTGCGTCAAGACAATAGCAGCTGATTCCACTTAGCTCTGATCCCCTCGCCTGCCTGTACACCCAACACTGTTTACCTCGGTGCGTTTCCAGGCCAGCAGGTTCTCGGCGGTGAGCTGGTGGGTGCGCCTCATGGCCTCCAGCTCCCTCTCGTAGTACTCCCGGGCCTTCCGCAGCTTGGCCTCATACTCCTCCACCAGGCGCACCTTGTCCTTGGTCAGCTCCTCCACTCTCTCCATCAACGACTCCACCTGGATAGATGGGACGGAAAGGATAGGATGAATAAAAGGACGAAGGTCGAGGACTCTCTCTCACCTCTCTCTCCCTCTCTCACCTCTTGTCGGTGGAGCTCGGCCAGTTTCTCCTGGTCCTCGCTGGAGCTGGCGCTCTGGTTCTGCTGGTCGCTGAGCAGCTCCTCCACCTCCTGCTGGTGGCTGTCCCTCAGCTCCTCCAGCGCCCGCCGCTTGTCCGCCTCGAACTGGGCCTGGGCCTGGCCGAAGGCCCGCAGCTTCTCCTCGAAGTCCCGCCGCATCTCCTCCACCTGGGCAGCCCAGAGAGGAGGGAGGCGTTGAGTGACACAAGGATGCGGTATCTAATGGTCGGCGTATGAGTCCAAAATGAAGTCAGACAGACGATGGGCAAAAATAACCGACAATAAATTTGGAGACGGGGAAAGAAAACAAGAAAAGGGACAAACAGAGCGTCACTCTCCAAGACTCCACATGAAAACATCAAGCATTAGCCAATACTACATAATATTAAGGTCTCTCAAACAATTAGGTCATTCAGCAGACGCTTCTATCCAAAGCGACTTACAGTGAGTACATATTATTCATACATAAGCATTACAAGGAGCAGGTAGGGGTTAGGCATCTTGCTCAAGGATGCTTACAGGTAGGCCAACTCAAACCCACGACCTTCCGGCTGGGAGTCACACCACTAGACTATCCTGGTGTCTGTATATTAGTCGGTGTCATTTTAATTGTGTTTATCTGTGTGTGTGTGTAAGGCTTCACCTCTCTGCTCATAGAGACCACTCTCTGGGTGTGCTGGGCCTCAGTGCACAGCTGAGAGTCCTCCATCCTCTGTCTGTACATCTCAAACTCTGCCAGGGCCTGGAAGCACACGTCACGTCACCACTTGTTTTCATTACAATTACATTCAACGACACCATGTGATGTTGCGTAACACGGTGCTGAACCAGTAACACATCAATTACACTACACTCCACCCAGGCCAATGCCTGCAATCACATTACTTTACAGCAGTGGTTCTCAACTGGTCTAACCTCAGGACCCGCGTTTGTCCTTGGTCATTAAGTCACGACCCAAAAATAATTTCATTTCCGAACCACTATAATTTATTTCACAAAATTGTCCATCTGAAGTTCTGTAAACGTATAAAAGTTTGACTTTTTGACGGAGCCGAAGCACATGTCTGTGACTCACTCCACACCAGCTCGCGACCCACTTTTGGGTCAGGACCCACTAGCTGAGAAACAGATTATATTCTATAAAATATGATATAATAAATATTTATATGATATATTTCAATGCTATAAGAGCCTAATCAAAAATAGAGGTAGGCCAGAATAGTCAAAAACTCAACTAATTGTTTTTCAGGATAAAGTAAACTTTTGTTAGGCTGGGTATCAACATTGTTTTGTCCATTTCCATTAAAAGAAATGCCATCAGAGTGAATGTGCACAGTTTATGATATTTTGTATCTATATTTGTGCATTATTTGTTTATTGTTATATTATATATATTGTTACTGACGTTATTTTTCTTCATATTTAATATTAATCCATTTCTTTTCTTTTGTAAGCTATATGAAAGCTGTAGAGAACAGTGCTGAGCTCCGCCAGTCACCTGTCTCTTCATGTGCTCGTGGAGCTCCACAGACTCCTCCAGACTGGCCAGGCGTCGCCTCAGGTCAGCCTCGTCGGCCATCTTGCTCTTGTACTGCATGATCTTGTCTCTGGTTTCCGTTACAATGTGTTGTACCTGGGCAGGGGACACAAACATGCAGGCATTTCACATGCTAGGGTTATGACAGTAACCTTTCTAGGGGCGGTACCATGACCGAGCCAGCACACTTAGCAAATTAGGTATTTGAAAAGTCAGTAGCAGTTGATGGGTGTGTTATGGACAAATTTAGTAATATACAGCACTGGAACAGAGAGAAATATATGGTCTTTGTAAATTAATGTAATTGTAAGATCTTGCAAGAAATGGATACAGTTCACACACAGAGTCTTCCCTTGCCTGTCTGTCTGTGAAGTTTCCCACCAGGGAAGGTGGGAACAAAGCTTTTATACACATGAGAGGTCAAAGGTTAGGGGGTAGGGTTTAACCCTAGC
>JAODLI010000012.1:1901907-1911907 GCA_027575585.1 Percopsis omiscomaycus | reverse complement strand
TTGAACACTAAAGCCTGCCAACCCAAACACGTACACATGGCATACGCACACGCATAACGCAGCTAATAGTATGCTATTAATACAGTCTGAATGGGGGGTTACCCGCATTTAGAATTGAGATAAGACCACAGAAATGAACGGTTTATTGGCTACCGTCCTTTTTTGAAGCCCAGCGACAACAACAAAACAACGTTGTTAAATTATGCTTTACTTATAGTAGCCTAGTTGCACAGTAGTTACACATTTGTGTGGGTCTCTAAACTAAAGGCTTACCCTGATAACGCCACAGTGATGCATTGTCTGGACATTAGAAGAGCTGAAGTCGACGAGACATACGGTAGTTCACCTTTTCCTTCCATTCACTTAAGCACTGTTGTGCGAGCGAGCTCTCAAAGGAAAGTTGCACCAGCCAGGCCTTTCCTGCATGCAGCATAGGCCGACGGTGGTCTGTTAAGAGTTCTCACACATAGCAGTCGCACCCAGGGTTAATCCAAGTCTCATTGAAGCTGCTACACTTGGCATGGCTTGCAAGGTGTTTTGGTATGTTGAGAGCAGTTTTTACGTTGTCCAATTCTGCTTTTCCTCTTTTCCGATTTTTGTTGAAATTAACTGCTTGGTTCAACTACACACTCTGCTTTAACGATGGTTGGCTTTGTTAATATCCATACAGGTCGCAAAATTGGCAATGTGAAGTCAAAACTAACCGGATCAAATGTATACAATGTAACAAAAACATGAACCTTGGTCTGGACCTTGGCCTGGACTTAGGTGTGAAAATGCCCTTAACTACATTTATAGCTGTGGTAAGTGAATGCACACATATTTAATCACAGTGGTAGGATTCATGGACCAATCACCGACAGGCAGGAACCTGATTAGTGCTGAACTCGCATCAAGGATTTGGTTTGAAATGAACTGATTCAGTGTCATCTGTCAGTGTCCTGACAGATGACAAAGCTGAACATGGCAAACGGGTTTAATAGGCTCTCTGAAAAGATTGTCTAAAACATAGTTTAGTGCTCATTTAGTTTGCTACGTTCAAGTGAACTGAAAGCAGTTAGTCGTTTTCTTTTGCAAGGTAATCTGGAATTCATCGTCTCAAGACACGCTGCGGCGTGTGTTTCTCTGTGAGATTAGTTTATCGTCGCAATCTGGTATAATCCTGTAAACATGTCTGCATATAGACTATAATGTCCTGACTGCTTTCAATTTCAAACCCAGCAGTTGTCAGTGGCACTCAAGAAAACCTCATTGAGACTTAACTGCATACAAATAGCCTAACAAATGTGTAATATAAACTTATTTTCATGAGGCACTAACAGGTAAAAAATCTGTTAATTCCTGGAAATAAGAGTTTGGTATTATTTGCTCGTTACGTGCACGGAATTGTTGTTGTTCCACCTATAATCAACCATACTAAAATCAACATTTTTGTACATTTTTAAATTTAAATTCAAGTCATTCAGCAGACACATTTATCCAAAGATAAAGATCCAAAGGCTATTGGCAGCATGACCCTGTGGTGTCTTCTACAGTGATGGATATGTTCTTGTGAGGGCAGTCTGTTCCCCGGTAGGAAGTGTAGCCCTGTCTTGTCGAGGACGAGTTTGGAACATTTCTCATATTGGTTAGTAGAACCAATATGAGAAAAGGCATTAAAACTCATTAACTTCAATAATGTCATCGTGAGATTAATGGGCCATTGGTCAATCTTTAAAGCATGGAAAAGTTTTCATTAAACACTTGAGCTGTGAGCCATTGTATTCCATGTTAATAGCATGATAAATCAGTTACAGCTGGTAGATTAGACAATATTATATTTTGTTCATGGTCATGTGACAATACAATAGGAAATTATAGTCTTTTAGTAAAAAACATATTTAGTACATCTTAATAGATGTACGATTGAAAAGTTTGTATAAAACTGATATTTGTCCCTTTTTTTTTTTTTAACCCCACCACCAAATATGGTTCAATGTATTAAGTTACTAATGACGTCTCTCCAACTTAGAATGTGCCTTTTAATGTGATGAATGACGACGAAGAATGTTATGACAAACATTGATAACATCTCCAGTATACGACTATCAGGCTAGTTGAGACAGCCAAGGTTAACCTATTCTCACTACTGTGTATATACCATATGGTTGGGAGCCACACAGACTGCTAAAGTGAGAATCTAAGACAGTGTAAAAGTGAGAGCAAGGCGGCCACAGCGGACAGTGTTTGTTTAAATGGTAGTTCTGTTGTTAGGTGAATGTCCACCAGCGCCCCCCCCCACAACACACATACGCACGCTGCTTCAACATGTTTGTTTAGCATTTGTCCCATCACGCTTCAAATCCCAGCCAATATTTGCTCTGTGAAAAGGAAGGCTGGAGAGATGGACAGAGCATAAAAGGAGAGAGAGGGAGAGAGAGAGAGCGAATGAAAGAAAGAGAAGACAGTTCGGCAGGGGTGGATGAATGTTAAAAGAGCGCGTGTTTGGAAAAGGGACAGCGATGAGGCAAAATCCGGCCCTCTGACGTCAATACACCGTTCCCTGGGCGACCTGCCAGCTAGCCCTCTGTGGCGTCTGCGTGTGTGCGTGCGCGCGCGCGTGTGTGTGTGTGTGTGTGTGTGTGTGTGTGTGTGCGTGTTTACACATACGTGTCCAAATATCTTACAATCTATGTTTCTCTCTCACTCTCTCTTTGTTCTTTGTTTTGCTGTGCATTTATTTCTTTTCCTTCACAGGCCTATACAGTATAACAGGAATGTACTTAGCCGTATAACTGTGGACTACATAAAGGGTCTTTGCTTAAATAAAGCATTTACTGTAATCTATCATAAATCAAGAAGGAGCACGAACTGGGCCAATATGAATCAGCTTTGAAAGCCTTTTTTTTACCTGGTTATGCCATATGCTCAAAATGTTTCCGTTGGTTCTGTCTCGCCTCCCTCTGTGTTTCTGAACTATTGCCCCCGAAATCAAATCAAATGTTTGTTGTTTTTTTTCGCAAATATGCAAATATTTGTTTGAAGAAGCAGATTTGACATAGTCTATTTGTGTCTATGCCATTTGACACGTGCCCTGCCAGAGGAACCCTTTTGTTAGCCATGTAAACCACACTGAAAGATCCACTCTACTTTCAACGGAGAGTTTCCAAAATAATATGCAGTTTGTTATTGAGGCGGTGCTAATATGTCTCACTCAAGTCATCAGCATGTGATTGGACCACCTTCAACTGACCAGACTACGGTAATCAAATGTTTGATTGGGATTTTCAAACACAGCAGGCCATTGGACTGCCTTCATCCAACCAGAACCAGGCCAATGTGGTGTCCATTTTCTTAGGGATACTCCCTTCCGGTTTAATCGTTGATCCCCATGCTTCTCCCCTCTGTCCCTCCCTCCCCTCCAGATGTTGTCCAAGCCCAATGACCAGGGCCCAGCGGGGGCCTCCAGCGGGCCGGCGCCCACCAGGCAGCACCAGAGCCACCCCGAGGAAACGGAGGAGGAGCTCAGGGAGCACCAGGGTCTCTCCTCGTCCTCCGCGTCCTCCTCGCCCTGCAGCAACTCTCTTCAGGAGGGGGCGCCGTTGCGGGGCCTGGTCATTAAACAGGAGCCCCCGGACGCCCAGGAGCAAGAAGAGAGGGAGCAGAGGCCGGCTGAGCACGAGCTCCTGTTCAGACAGGTACAGTATGGACAGAGAGGAGAGCGATTGATTGATTGATTGATTGAAGGGGAGAAGACAGTAGAACAGGAAAGGAATGGGCATTAGACACTAGAGCCGTGGAGACTTTCTCTATAATATATACAGTATATAATATATCTTTTTTTTTCTATCGAGTTGCATCAAAGCATAACACCAAGTGACGTATACATCCTTTTGCACTGCATCTGTTATACTGCGTCTGTCGTTTGAGTTTCAAACCAAAACAACATTTCTTTGTAACGCTGGATTCAACAACAAGGGCGAGTTCGGACAAAAATCAAGGAGTGTTCCTTTAAGTAAGACATTTTGAATTCAGAGCAGATTCCACCTGTCGGCCCTGTTTGGTTTTCCTCATGTACCGTCTGCCTGAAAGCGCCACCAATCACCTCCACTTTCATCTGACACCCCAGCGTGACATTTTTTAACCTTTCCCTTTTTTTTTTGTCATCCTGTCAATATCTATTTATATCCATGATTCAAACTGAAGAGGTTTTTCATTTCGTTCCAGACAGTCAGTGTTTCAGTCTTTCCACATTAAAATTCCTGATAGCTAGATAGATTTTCACGTTTTTTTTTTCCCCGGCCAAATGTATGAGAGGGGGAGAGAAGTGGGGGGGGGAGAAATATTGCCCATCATCGACAGATGGCGTCAGTGACTGACTGAAGCGTTACAGGCCTCATTCAGTCTGCAAGGCCGCAGTTCAACACAATTTCACCTATTTTTAAGTTATATTTCTCAGTCACGAATAGAGGCACCTACACATATAGTACTCTCTCTCTCTCCCTCTCTCTGTCTGTCCCTCTCTTGTCCCTCTCTGTCTGTCATGCACACCCCCACACAGACACACATCTTGCAATCTCCTACGCACGGGTGTCGTGGGTTTTCTCTGAATGGCTGAAGGCTGCCTATCCACCTCCGCTTCTCTGTCAGATAGCAGCCCCATGGACCAGGAAACTATTTGCGCGCACATTACACACACAATATACAGTCAGTCAGTAAAAAGAGAGCATACATGCAAAGTACTGGCACCTACTCACACACACACACACCCACACACACACACACACCCGCACACACAGAGTACATGTTGATGCACGCACAAACAAGCAAGCGCAAGCAAGAAAATACTCTTACGGAGACACTGTCTGCCTTTGCGTGGCACGCAAACACGCACACACATATACAGACACATGCAGGGACAGAACACCATGTCCTTTCCTGTCTAGCCAATCCGGGTTTCCCGCTCAGCCAAATCCAATCAGGCAATACTTTCGCAGTCGCCATGGAATTTAGATTGCATGCAGACCCGCCTTTTGAATTTGAACGACTTTTTTTCAGATTAGAAAGACTACTTCTTACACGTGTAAATGTATACTCGTGATAAATATTACTAGAAAACTAAAGCTGACTGACGTTTCCTTGGCTACGTGCCATCTTGGCTACAGACCCTCGAGTTGTGAAAGCCCGTGAGAAGTGTGTTGTAAAAGCTAGAAGCGAGATAGTACTTATCTTGTGATTTTTATAGGCTTCGTGGAAAAATCAGTCACTGCCACTTATATTTGGATTTGTTTTATTATGGCATTATGGCACCTTGCCTAAAATGTTAGGTTGAATAGTTCCAGCAAATCTCAAGTCTATTATAGGCAATATATTTTCCCCTATCTCTTGATTTAAGTCATCATGGTGTAATACAGTAATTCTGTACAGTATACTGTTATAGCTGTTTCATATAGCCTTTATCAACTATTATTGGTTGTGCTACTGAATGGGTGCGCTATAAATGTATTAGCGTTCAGCGCCATCTTGTGGTACCATTAATACATCGCGTTTAATGACAGACATTTCAAAGAGCGAACGTGTGTGTGCGTGTGTGTGTGTGTGTGCGTTTGTGTGTGTGTGTATGTGTGTGTGTCAGCAGCAGGCGATGCTGTTAGAGCAGCAGCGGATTCACCAGCTGAGGAACTACCAGGCCTCCATGGAGGCGGCCGGCCTGTCAATCAACTTCGCGGGACACCGCCCCCTCTCCAGGGCCCAATCATCTCCAGCCTCCGCGTCGTTCCCCATGGTAGTGCAGGAGCCCGTCTCCAAGCCTCGCTTCACTACAGGTCCGCTGGGGTTCAACTGTGTGTGTGTATTGATACAATTAAAATAGATGAGAGGCATAGATATACAATCGAAAATACCATTTCCCCATCCCGTCTCCAGGCCTGGTGTACGACTCCCTGATGCAGAAGCACCAGTGCATGTGTGGCAACACGACCAGCCACCCAGAGCATGCGGGCCGCATCCAGAGCATCTGGTCGCGACTGCAGGAAACGGGCCTCCGAGCACACTGCGAGGTACAGTACAAGCCAGGCTGGGGTCGCTGTGGCTGGAGGGGTACGTGGATGGATAGATGAATGTATTTATTGAGCGACCGGGAGACGTACATATTCAGTTCACATTAAGTCCACAATAAGGACATTTACATGGACACTAACCTTAACGATCTTAAGGTCTAGCGATCTTAATCCTAAGGTCATACTTAAAACAATATAAACCCACACATTTCTGAGCCTTATCCTTTCAAGTTTTCAATCAACAGTGCAGTTGCTTACCATGTCCAAGTGGGGGCAGTATATAACCACATTCTGCCGGCTGCGGCTGTTCCGTTGACACAAAACGACACTTTGATTTTGACAAATTCAGAATCATTCAAAAACAAATAGATTTGCGAGCCTGCCCCTGTCAGCTAGAGTAGCTAGTAAATGATTTATTCTATACATGGCAGCGCTGATTAGCTGCCATCTTAGCATTTCTTCCAAAGTTCAGCCAAACCTGACATCTTATCTCTGTCTTACACGGGTGCTACGATATGATACGATATGGTTCTCTTTGCTCACACGCCAGAAGGCTCTCTGTACATACACCCACACTGAAAAACATCCGTCTCTCCAGGCGCACCAACTGAAGTAGTGTAACGCAAACAACAAACAAGATTCAATCCCCCAATCTTCCCTCGAGCACGGTTGCATGGCTGCTGTGTTTTTGTGAATGGAGCGGGCAATACTGTAAACCCACCGGAGACACAATCCACAGATCCATGTGGTGCTACTCTGCTACACACAGACACACACACACACACACACACCTGCGAATCTCCAATTTGTATCACTCTCAAGTTCGGCCGCCTCTCCGTGATTCTCTTCTCCGTGAGTCTCTGCCTTCAGCTCTCTGTCTCCCTGGTGGCAGGCGGCTCATTTGTAGTCTTGTCTGTGTCTAATCGCGTGACAAGGGCTTTAGTTTCACTGCAGGGCACACACTGTTGCCACCTGGATCAGTGTGTGTCTCTCCTTCTTTCTCTCATTTCAGCTTGTACACTCATGCATTTACATTACAGACACACACACTCTCATGCGTGACCTCATAGTGTAGGCTACATCACATACGCTCATGTAAACGAGCGCGGTGACACACACAAAGACGAACGCGTTTATACAGCCTATGCAGGCGTTAGCTTTTAGCCCCTCCCCCTACATTTCCCTCTCTTCTCTCCTTCCCTGACTTCCTGTTTCCCCTCTCTGCACCCTAACTCCTTCTATCTTTCCCGCCTCTGGTTACTGTTTCAAGTTCTCAAAGCGAAATGTAAGGTGAACATAAATTAGGTCTTGTATATGGTGGTTTGTCTCTCCTCCGCCACCTGTCCTTGTCTTAACGTCTGTCCGTCTGTCCAGTGTATCCGTGGGAGAAAAGCTACTCTGGAGGAGTTGCAGACAGTCCACTCAGAAGCCCACGTCCTGCTGTATGGAACTAACCCACTGAGGCAGAAGCTGGACTGTAAGACACACACACACTAAAACACAGGAACAGATAAATACAACATGCAGGCATACATTACAATACTTACAACAACAAAACACATGCAGTAACACCCGATAAAACAAAAACAACAAATAAACAAATATAAATACATCTCACACACAGACAAACTTGCACAAACAACAAAAAAAAACACGTGAACACAAAAGTATTTTCCATGACATAAGCCCTGGAATGTCTTTGCGCGCGCGCACACACACACACACACACACACACACACACACACACACACACACACGAACGGACACAAAGTCTGTTCCAAGATGAGTTTATCCACCACCTACAAACTTCCTGTGAGTTCATAGATTCTCCCCGGGTCTGGCTGCTAGCCACAGTTAGCATTGTTAGCCTGGACACTAGTAAGGCATTATGATGTATTAAGTGTCATTTTGATGAGATCAAAAAAGAAAGAGTCTGTTTTTCATGTGGGGCACAATTAATTAGTTTTGAATGGAGATTATGATACTGTACGATGCAAGCTGTCTCAAACAGTGGGAAAAGTTGTAAATTGGCTTAAACTGAATACTGGGAAAACTGTAACAATGTATTTTAATAATAAGCACAAACAAAAGACTTTTACAAATATTTAAGTAAATGGTCAAAAAATACAAAATGTTGATGAGGTTAAATACGTGTTCTTTTGGATCCTACTCTTGGGTTAAAAAAGCACATCAAGAAGATGAATGATACACTGAAGTATAAAATTGCTATCTTTAGACATACTGTAGAAGCATCCAAGGTACAGTATATCTGAATGCAATGGGTTTTTTTTTTTCATTTCAACTATTGCATTTCATGCTGGTCCCGAGAAAGCAAGACAGTATTACATGGTTGTAATATTCGATCACTTTATAAACAAGCCTTCAAAGTTTTGGACAGGAAACCACAACAGTATCATTTTGAACTTTCATAATTTAGTTCTGTATTCGGATATTCGTTTGGTGTTTAAAACAGCTTCGTACAACTTTGCTCAGAGGATCAGAGCTTCAATGTCAGATGGTAGTGGAGGGTGTAGAATCCATAAAAGAAGCTGTCTTTGCACAATCTGCCTTTACTTTCAATGACATATAGGAATGGAACAAGCTCCCTGACAGGTTTAGAACGTATAGATTTCCGTATTTTTTCCCGTGAGGTCAAAACATTTATTTTAAGAAATCAGCCTTGTCTACAGTAATTTGACACAGACACAGTGTCTGTATTTTATAAGATGTGATGATGAAATTTTGCATTGTGATGGGTGTAATGGTTGAAATGTGTATGTATATTGGGATCTGTGATTCATTTTAGTATTTTGTTTTTTGAATTTGTATTTGCATTGGTTGTATTGGTGTTTGTGTCGACCTGCCTAGGGACTGCAGATGGAAATTAGCTAGTAGCTAAATCTGGTACAATGCATCTCTCCTTATGTGGGATTATTGTTGTTGTATATGGTCCCTGACAAATAAATGTAATAAACAAAATTATGGGAAATAAATGCTGCAGTGTAATACAATACAGTTTATACACATAATCCTTCAAATACGTCCGAACTTGTGCTTAAATTAGGTCCATATGACTTTTATAAAATATATAGCTGTTAACATTCTACTCTTAAGCTGTCCCATTAGCTACAGTATGTGAACATTGTGAGTACACGATACATGCTAAAGGAATCTGCCTGCATGTTGTCGTGTAATAATCCTGAGGCAATTTGAATGAGGAATTAGAGGTGTTGCGATGAGCTGTGGGCACTCAAAACACAGTTTTAACTTAAATGTCCCATAGGCGTTTCACTTCAAGCTGGCCTGTGGCGGCTGAAGCACAGGTGTAGCACATTTTGTGGGTGTGGGTGTGGTAAGAGACAGGCCCCCATTGACTACAGTATATAATCTTACGTTCCAGTTGAGACTTTAATTCCCCTTACAATCCATTCTTCTAACCAGACCCTACAGAGTTTAATTCCCCTTACAATCCAGTCTTCTAACCAGACCCTACAGTAAAGTCTACAGGTGGGCCTCCATGCACTGACAAATTAAAATGTCGACAAAATTGCAAAAACATCTGTTATAGAACCAAATATACCTGAAAGACACATGTGCACTTAAACAAAGAAAAGCATATAGGGTAAATTTATCGTAATTGGTTTAATGGGTTGATTCACAATTATTTCATTCAGAATATGGCAGGCTTTAATAATTCAGCTACCAAAATAAACAGACTTGTGACATTTTAAGTTAAGTCACGTTACCAAGAGCTGAATACTAAAGAGCTGAAGGCGAGTGTGATGACAAAGGCGAAGGAGAGACATTGCCCGTGTACTCCAGTCGTTGAAGGAGTTCGAGGTCAAATGCTCAGGGTCAGAGGTCACAGCACTCGTATTGGGGCGTGAGTCCACAAGGTTACGTATTCAGCTCTCTCACCCCCCCCCCCCCCTCTCTCTCTCTCTCTCTCTCGTCTGTGTCTT
>JAODLI010000012.1:1888935-1901807 GCA_027575585.1 Percopsis omiscomaycus | reverse complement strand
AGTGGCAGATCTACTCGGACTTGATTTGGGGAAAGTGATAACGAAGAAGTTCAGCAACCAAGAAACATGGTAAATACACAAATAGGCATTAATTTGCATTTATACGCCTGGTATCTCGCGTTTGATTTGCTTCTGGTAAATGCTGAGAGTGGACTGAAGCATCACGTGCGTACGCTAGCATGCGCTAGCAATAGTTAGCCATGAGTTCGCGGACTGCACTTAGCGGACACCCTGGATGAAGCCACGCCTCTGGCGAAATAGCGTCTTTTGCTGGGTACTTTCTTAGAACTAAACATAATTATTTTCCGCCTTTGTGTATGTAAACGGGTTTCCTACGACGTTACGTTGGGCTACCTCCGCCTGTCATGTGTTTTCATCTAGTGTCTGTTATCCCGAAAATTTGCTATGATTACTGCACGTGACTAGTTGGCCACATGTAAACATGTGACGCTAGCTAGCTAACGGATAATCAGGATGATGGCATGTACCTTTTGGGCAAATATACATCCTCAGATTGAAGCCAATACAGACACGATAGCGGCATTCAATGGTACTTATAATCTGACTGTGTTGTAAATAGTGATGATACTATTGCTGATTTAGATTAAATCGTCGGGAATGTTATTTTCCCACACATGGTTCTGCTTACTGAGTATTCCTAAACAATTTGGTTTAACAAAGAATGTCACTAAATTTCAAGTTGTCCGTAGGGGCTTTAAATTACGACAAGGTTAGTGTAGCCGTCCGCGCATGGTCAAATTTTTGCAAACAGTCAACACGTTAGACCTACATTTGTAGCCTATACAAAACGGTTGTCCGTGAATGTAACGTTACTGTACTGGTTGCATTTCTCTTTCACTGCTTATTGGATAAAATTGACAAACCCCACCCACCGCTGTCCGCAACATTTAAAATAAAATGACTCTAGTACTGAGAGTATCCAGCATAGTGGTGCTGACTGTTGGTTGAAACCGCCGAATAACCTCATTAATTTAACAAACATTTTAGTGATTTAATCACGTGCTTGATTAAACTACAAACTACTCCAACGAGCTAGCTACAGACTTTTACCAGTAGCCCTTTATAAATTCAATATTTACCTAGGCTTTGAATAGGCATGCCATCTAACCACTGCTATTCATATTTTGCTATTACTAGGGCAATGTTATAGTTTTTATTATGAAACCTTAAACATTCTGCTCGTGTAAAATAATGTTCATGTATCCTTTTCTTATAAAGATTTCTTTGCTTGAAGTTATATGAAGTTGTAGTGGTAGTTCATTTTGGTCTCTCATTCCACAAAGTAAAAAAAGGTATGTAACACTTGAATCATGAATTGAGATACCCTATAGCCTAATGCTTTTTATCTTGGAGTTGCAGATGTAGCTAGAGTTGGGACCGACCTGGTGCCGGTACAGACATAATTCACTCATCAGATATCGAACTGTCGTTACTAATCCAGATTCCATAGTCGGATGATTGTTTTGGTTGTACAGTTCTACTCGTAGCTGTGAGCACTGAGCTAATGGCGATCGCTAATACAAAAAATGTCTAAACTTTCCTTTGAACAAAATCTTAGAATAGGAGGTAAGGGGAGGCCTACACTGGATTTAATTCATCTTTGAGGAAAGGGCAGAAGATTATGAGGACGTTTCAGGTCAGTATTCAAGAAAGGATTGGCTATGTGGCTGCACTGAAAGCAGAACAGCCTGCTGCTTTTAGCAGTCTGAAACGTAGTAAGGACAATCTCAGAGAGGGCTCGCGCGGTAAGTTATTTTACTCGGGGTATGACTAGATTAAGACGAGGGGGGCGTCTTGCTTGAAACGCTGTTTCTGATTTATTTCGTTCTTTTTATGAACAGGGAAAAGCACCGTATTTATATGCTGTATTCACATCTCTTCGCCTTGCGTCTACTCTAACTCATACACACCCTCATCCTGTCCATGATGGCGGCACACATGTCCCACAATGCACCCCTCTTAAAGGCATAGTGCCATATTACAACAAACATTTACCGACCAACCCGTTTAACAATAAAAATGCAACCTGACTTGCAAACATAAGGGCAATTTATGATAGTTAATGTTAAATGTCTAAATGAAAGAATCAGGGTATTTAGCCTGCATGTGTTAAGGCTGGCTGGTTTTTGGACCCAGAGGCAGAGGGCTGGCAGGCAGATAAGTGAGAGAACTGGCTTGCAGGCTAAGGCAGAAGTTGAAGCATTTTGGTAAATTTTTTGCTATTAATAAGAAGTACTGTGTGCACTTACTACAGCCTCATGTAACATTATTATTATTATTATTATTCAAGAAAAGATTACATGACTGAGGCTCTGGGACTACAGTCCTCCATGTGGAATGTTTCACAGACATGTTCTGACTTGTTTGTGTGTGTGTGATAGAGAACAGGGGCAATGCACATACTGCCTTGGGTGCCTTTCTTTGCAACGTAAATCCCTTCAGATTCTAGAACTTCTAGTCACACATGTAATCTTAGCCAAGATTAATCTGAAGTTACACTGTACACTTTGATTTTTGAGGTTGAATATGCCACGAGATGTTGGTAATTTATGATTACAATAGAGTTACTGTTTTCGTGGCTGTTACTTTTGTATGCTGTACTGTTTTTGTGTAAAACCACATATACTGTATCTATGCATTGAACTGTCATTTTCCCCAAAGATTTACGCTCCCATGTCCTTTATAAATGAAAGCTACAGATAGCGGAGCTTGCTTGTTGAATACCCGCTTGGTGACTAGTTATTTCAATATGCAAATTTGGCATTTTGTAGTTCATTGAGTAGCAGTTTAATTTAGTTTTCAGTGGGAAGCAGTGCTCTGAAACGAAAGTCCTAATAGCTTCAAGTTCAAACTCCTCACCAGTAGTACCTGTCTATAGGACTATAACCCATTATCAACTTCACCAGTGTGGAGATCGGTGAAAGCGTGCGTGGTGAGGACGTGTACATCGTGCAGAGCGGCTGTGGTGAGATCAATGACAACCTGATGGAGCTGCTGATCATGATCAACGCCTGCAAGATTGCCTCGTCCTCCCGGGTCACCGCCGTCATCCCCTGCTTTCCCTATGCCCGCCAGGACAAAAAGGACAAGGTACAGACTCGACTCTTCTTCCTGCTAGCAGTATATGCAGATCAATACAATCCATTGTTCTAATTTCTCTGGAATAGTTATTCATTGGGGTTTGGCGCTTAGTTTACATTAAACACTGGATTACAGGACAAGAATTTATAGTAACCTCCAACCAGTGTTGTCATTTTTGTTTAATATTGGACACACTCCCTCTGTGTTAAAACCACAACATTCTTTGGCCAAAATTAAGTTGCAGTATCATAGCCTATTGTAATGGCGTATAATTAAACTCGCATTGGTGGGGTTGGAACATATCTATGTGCATTAAATGGGTTTCAAAAATCTTACTCTCATGGCCCAACAGAAAGCATTTTGTGAACCCTAGGTGTCCCAACCCCCTACACAAGAACTACTGCTGTAAAGTATTTTGTGAGCACTAGAATTAAGTTTTTAAAGCTCGCTGCTTTTCGGTAGTTGAAGTTGATTGGCTACAGTACAAGCGGAGAAATTCTATCAATATATTCTGCTTGTATATTTTATTTATTTTTAATTGCCAATTATTCCCAGAGTCAGAGTGTAACATGATAGCATGCAATATAAATATAAAGCATATAAAGCACCATACAGATTAGCTGTTTGACAGCATCATGTTACTATCAGAGGTTTTGCAGTCCCTGGCTTTACTTATTTATGTCAGTGTGGTATGGCAATACGTCCCTTCAGTTTTCACAAAGGTGCAACATGGCTTGTTATGTTCTGTAAAGGCATTTTTATTTGCTGTTGGACAATTATTCCAATAAATCAAAGCACATAATAACACAATGGTTCACTAGTAATGCCTGTTTCTCAGGTATAAAGGCATCAGCCAAGGTATTAAAATCTAAATGCAACGTGGCTATAGCAAAAATTTAGGAGTGTCCCCCTTTATTTATTTTTTTTTATTTTTTTTTTTATATTTAGAAGCCTGTGCCATAATCCCCTATCCTTAAATGTCTCCCATCTTTTGTGTGTCCCAGAGCCGTGCACCCATTTCTGCGAAGCTGGTTGCCAATATGCTTTCTGTTGCTGGGGCGGACCACATCATAACTATGGATCTCCATGCCTCACAGATCCAAGTATGAATACTTTTGTATGTATACATTTTTTTTTTTTTTTTTTATATGAACTGTAGTACATTAGTAATCTGTCAGACCAATCAACTGCCAGTAATGTCTGCCAGACCAATCAACTCCTTATCGCCTAATTCACAACTGGGTAATTTGTGTACAGTCGCATCTACATTACAAATGATATCCAAATTTCCATTGACATGTATTCACTTGCCTCAATTAATTATTGGACAGTGTTGGGGACCAAAAAGTGCCCTTTAAAAAAATTTAAAAACATAATTAATAGATTATTATTCTTCTAAAATATTTTTTACAAATGGTCTTCAAAGGGCTTTTTTGACATCGCTGTGGACAACTTGTACGCAGAGCCTGCGGTTCTCCAGTGGATACGAGAGAATATCCCAGAGTGGAAGAACTGTATCATTGTGTCGCCGGATGCGGGTGGGGCTAAACGGTAACTGTGACAATTTCTGTCTAGTAGCTGCAGAGTAGGGCAATGGGACCAATGTGTTAATGTGACTATATTAGACCAATATTGAGGCATGTACTTTTTACTTGTTTTATTTAAGTACAAGTCATCATACTAAATCAAATGTATCAAATTTCCCCCCTCTCTACTTCCTCCTGGCCAGTGTGACGTCTATTGCCGACCGCCTGAATGTGGAGTTTGCGCTGATCCACAAGGAGCGCAAGAAGGCCAACGAGGTGGACCGTATGGTGCTGGTGGGGGATGTAAAGGACCGCGTGGCCATCCTAGTAGACGACATGGCCGACACATGCGGCACTATCTGCCACGCCGCCGACAAGTCAGCAGCCCTTTCACTTCTCTGTGTCAACCCTTAAAGTGGTAGCTTGATATATTCCTACCCAGTGTCTAATTCCATGATCTGTAGTTGTGTTTAGTATAGCAACTTTCATCAAATTAACCCAAAAAAGACACAAAGGATTTTTTTTTTTTTACTGTAGTATAGTCGCATGTATTTATGTCTAACATTTATTCTAAGCAAGTTTTAACACAGATCCTAAACAATTGGAAAGTGGCAGCTGAGTGGTGACTTTCTGTCACCAGAAACCATAGGTTTCATTTATTACAGTGAACAAACGGAATGTTTGTTTGATTCCATCAAATTTCAGCTTGTGGTATTATATTGAGGCTGGGAGCCTAGCTATACAGTAAAAGGTTTTAACTAAAGTTCTACATCACTTGAATGTAGAAGCCAAGAACACAGTAGTCTAACACTGTAGTCTAGATTTTACATACCCAGAACCAGGATATTGGTATGTACTGCCTACCTTAAGTAATATCAAAGTCCCCTTGAAAAAGGCACTTACAACTGCCCTAGCTGTAATGTTGTTCAAAAAATGTTTGCAGTATCTATAAATATTTGAAAGATATGAATGTATCAAGGCATAGAAAAACGTTTTATTACTGACACACGCCTAAACATTTGTCCTGTTAGGTTGATTGACGCCGGCGCAATCAAAGTCTATGCAATTCTCACACACGGCATATTCTCTGGTCCGGCCATCTCCCGCATCAACAACGCCCCGTTTGAGGCTGTGGTGGTAACAAACACCATCCCCCAGGAAGAGAAAATGAAGTCCTGCCCGAAAATACAGGTGTCGTTCTCACATGCATTTCTAGTTAAAATTTAGCTACTAAGGGCTTCAGCTGTATTTATAAATGTCCCTTTCAAGTGGCACACAGGTAGTGAGGCATTTTTACAGCAGGGGTTGGTAGATAAGTATAGCACCCCATTAGCCCACGTGCTTCCATATGCTGACAAGACATTGTTTGTTTTCAAAGCATTTAAAATTGGTGTTGTCCAACACAATGAACTGGGAAGTTTACGATTCCAGCTTTAATTAGCCTCTCTACACATTTAAAGATACTTTTGGTATTTTTATTTAGTTCCGTGTGTGTGTGCCATAAGCTGTAGCATTGAGCAACTTATCACTGCTGAACCTAGCCCTGGCCTTCTAATGCACTTCAACAAGCAACAAATTAAGCTTTTAGAACCCATGATAAATTTCCTTTTGAGAAACAGGCAAACTCTTTGTCCTTGTGTGTGCGGCATGTAGCGCTATGTAGCGCTGTTCAGAACATGTATTGCTGTAGTAGCTTCCAAACATTTGTAAACGTATGCAATTAACACGCAGATGAATGCATTGTAAGAGTTTCTGTAGAACATGCATATAGAGTCAAATCTTGCTGTATTGCGAGTTTCCTGTCTTTAAGTAGATTTAAGGCCTGATCCGATGCCTGTTGAAGTTGTAAGCCCAATGACATGCCACGTATATGGACAGTTTCTATATACTGAAGCAATGAAATATTTTTAAATTTTAATTTGGTCTGGTGGTTCTTGGCGCTTTAAACCTACTACTAAACAGTGTAGCAGTATAGACTATACAGACTGCAATAAGCCCCCCATCTCTTAATTCTCTCAGTGTACGGGTGACTAATGTGTTTCTCCTCTCAGGTCATTGACATATCGATGATTCTGGCGGAGGCGATCAGGAGAACCCACAACGGCGAGTCTGTGTCCTACCTCTTCAGCCATGTGCCCTTGTAAATAGATGGCAGGACGGAGGACGGTCCCTGTCACTCTATACATCGTAGTGTCAGCATACACCTCTGACCACTGCAGGAAGTCCTTGAGGGCCTGGCTCTCCTGGTCAGTCTCGCTCGACCATCCTCTCAGAGGCCACTCCCACACATTCTTTGACATTCCCCCATGCAGGAAACCAAATAAAACATCAGCCCTTTTTTTTTAAAGACCAATAACTTTGTTTTTATTTATGAGTACGAAGTGTTTTTTTCTTTCTTTTCATTTTCCCCTTTCAGTATTGTTCTTCCCTTGTTGGTGTGGGGTTTTGTTTTTTTTTTAAATATAAAAGGTCCGTTATTTAACACCGCATTCTGTACCTCAGGATTCATTTACTATAGATGAAGCCTTCCAAATGGTAATGTCGTAATTATTTTAGATTTTTCATTATTCTGCTTCAAAGTATTTGAGGAGTGGGGTTGTGCTACAGTAATGACCACCTTCTCTCAATGGTTTTTGGCATACTAAAACTATTTTAGCAAAGTTACAATAGAGGAAGTAATATGCATTGCTCAAACTGTACTGAACACTAATTTCTCTGGTTAAAGGTAAAATCTTTACTTGTATACTTTAGTTGTATACAACCCATCACGTATGCCAATCAAAAGGTTTGTGCAGGGTTGTCCCCTTTTCAAACTAGGTCCCATCCGGTGTTGGCACCTGGTTTATAACAACCTTTACCTCAATGCAGTTTTGCTAATAGTTTTCAAGGCTAGTTGCTACTAAAATGCAGAATACAATTTAGAAAAAACAGCCTTCACATGTCTGTGGAAAAAATAATAATCTAATTGATGTTACATTTCTGTTGATTCCAGATAAATATCATCCATTTGTTGAGGACCTTTAAGGGTGGAAATAATTATGGCTGAATTTTTTTGTTTTGTTTCAAATGTTACCAATGTTTATATTGACAAAATAAAACTTTTACAATGGCTTACATAGATTCAGTGGTGTCTTTCTTTAAAAAATAATAATGGTGTGATCTGTAAATAGCTAAATAAATGCTTTCTTTTTTTTAAATCATATTTTATATATTTATTTATATTTATTTCATTTATTTTATTAGTAAGCCTACATTTTCTAAACACTGTCACCAGGTGGCGCCTGTGCTCCGGTCAAAACGATAATGTAATAAAGAGAAGGTTTGGGAGAATGAACTCTGAAACGAATCAACAATTTCATTAATATGTTTTATAACAAGTCTATAGGACGGCCGTAAAGATGCAGGTCAGTCTTATTTCATGGCATTATAGTCCTGAATTTCCGCATCACGGTAAATACTTGGCTTTCCAGCAGGGGGATACACAGGATAGGAACTGGTGACGTCAGGCTTTGTCATTAGCATATCCCTGACTATATCTAATTCTTGCGCAAAGACGCGCCACACTGCTGCAAAGCATAGACCGAAGACCCATCGCTCGTCAGTAAAACTTTGGTAAGCACCATTTAAACCTTTATCTCAGTATATTTAGATTCATGTACAAATATATTAATTGAATCATTCTGTTAAGATAACAAATGGGCTGTGATTTGAGTAAATTTCATATCTTTTGGGTGTAGTGCTAAACGTGAAGAACAAAAGATTGCATCATTATATGACGTTAAAAACGAAAAACCTTTGAATGGATTTTAATATTGTAACGGGATATGACTGTCTTCCACACACGAGCCTTTCTGAGATATTTGCCTATTTCACGCAGTCTCCCTTTGTCTTTGAGTTGAGGGCATTGTTCCCTGAAAATTATGCGTAAAATGTATTTTAAGTGGAATTTAATGGGGTCATTTGTAAGATTTGTGTGTGCGTGTGTGCGTGTTAACATTGTGTTTTAAGACGTGAAATTTAACACCCAATTTATAAGGATAACAAATCTGGGCGGTGGTTCTTCACACTCCTTGTGAAGAGATGTGGGCTACGTGATTTTGCAAATGTTCGAGTATTAACACGTGGAAAGCCCCCTGGATCCTTTTCAAATCACCGTTTGCCTAGAACATACTTTAATGTTTCATGGCGTTTTTAGTAGGTATGCAGTTTTTGAATGTGTTTGAGTAGCCTATAGGCGATGGGTTTTTCCCCCTTCCCAGCCTACACAGCATGTGAACGCCTATTGTTATGTAAATTATATTTTTGAACGCCTTGGATGCGGCTCATTGTTTGGGGAGTACTGTGCGACATGGGTGCTGTGTTGGATAACGGAATGGGGAGTCACGTAGTGCTGCAGGCGAACAAAAGAATGCGGACGTAGTCCTTATATTTGCACTCAGGCAGACGGCCAAGAGGCGAATTTGACTAAAAGGCTTTCTGCGGTTGTTGAATATGGTCCAACAACGTATATATGCCGCTGTTCACAGACTCGCTGCAACCATGTCTGACAAGCCAAATCTGGAAGAAGTCACCAGCTTCGACAAGACCAAGTTGAAGAAGACCGAGACGAAGGAGAAGAATCCCCTGCCCTCAAAAGAAAGTAAGGCTGCAGGTTATTTAGCCTAAGTATAGCTGCGCACCTCTGCTTTGATGCCATTTTTATGTTCATATTGTATTACAAAAATAAATTATTAGATCTTTCAAAGCACACTGAATGGATTCAGATGCTAAGAAGAAAGTCTTAAAAAAGTGGCTTCTCTTTTCTTTCTCCACAGCCATTGAACAGGAGAAGCAGGCAGAGTCGTGAAGCCCCTCCCTCCAGCCATGCACTGTAACCCCACTTCCTCCCGCATTGCCTTCTTTTCAGTCACCTATTTTAGCTGTATAACTTTGTAAGCCGAAATTATGAAACGACAAATGAAACAAAACTGCACAATCTCACAAAACGGATGACGTCTGTGTGGGGGGCACTCGGCCCTGTCCCTTCATCGAATACCCACTACCACTAAAAGTGATTCCCTCGCCAGTCCGTTTTGGGAGATGAGGACGCTGTGTCGTAAAGGAGAGTGTGAGAGATGGCTCCTGAGAGTGCAAGTTAACCTACCATCGGCATCCCGCAAAAAAAGGGGGGCCCTAAAGGGACAGGGCGTGGCCCCACGTCCCAGGAAGATCGTCCACTATCTCACCACCACCCAAACTTCCTGTTGTGTGGCTGCTACTGCACCAAAGCCAAGGCGTTCAAAGCTTTTTGTTTTCTAAATTTCGGAAATGCACAACGTTTTTTTGTGTCTTTGGTCAAAAGTATAATCCCCCTTCCCTTCAAAATTTCCAATTTGTCTTTCACAATGTTTTTATTTCTGTCGAATCAAGAATGAAAAAGGAATCCGCCTAGATCCGGAAGATGATCGAATGGACTTTATTTACGTTTATATTTTTGCAGTTATATTATACTTTTACCCTTTTATCAGTGTGATTCAGAATAGCTTATTCGTGTCGCACCCTGTCTGAAATATCCTAAATGAGGAACAAACAAAAAATACTGGAAATGGATTACATTCATTCGCTTTTAACCTTAGATTAAGTTTTGTAAATTCCCAGCAGTCATGTTGTTCTGCCACACACCATTACCAGTAATGGAAAAAAACGTGAAATGTTGTAATAAAAAAAAGAATTTGATACTAAGGTGTTCTGTGATATGCTTGGCACTGTAAGTAATCTTTTTGTAACTAATTTTGACCCTTAACCACACACACAAATGATTGACTGATATTCTTCAAGCCACCGACTGAGAGTTGACTGACCCACTTAGCCACATTACCTCAGCCTCTCCAGTTGCCAATTGACCCTTTAACATGACTTAAGGGATGAGTCTCTTACACCTAAAGCCTTTGCCAGGGAACAAGAGTTGGATTGTTCAGTGAGAAGGGTATATGCTCCTAGGATCCATTGCTATTTTTATTGACTAATGTAAATATTGCCAATATCTGAAAGGGAATATTGTATTTTAGTAAGAATTTGGGAACCTGTTCTTTTAAGGTTTAAACCAGAAAATCCAGCCCGTAATATAACATCTGTAAGCACCTAATCAAATTATTAGTATATGTCATTTATGTGCCCAGGTTAGGCTCTGGAGCGCAAATATCGAGTTTCTCTGTACTAAATTCTTTCCTCCTCATAAAAACTTTAGTCAACGGTAGGTTAATAATTGCAATAACAATGCATGACTACGCTAGTCAGTTATTTGGCTGATATTCAATTAACTTTGATATGCAAATTGACGGGGTGGTGTACCTTGGCCTGCATGAGCGCATGCAGTCTCACAGGGATTTATTTAGCCCAGCTGCCTTTATTCTTACTCAGCCCTCACCTAAAAGCCCTAATGGTATTAGCATTATTCACCTCTTAAACTAAACTCAAGCCAGTCTCACGCAAGGAGCATTTAGAGACAAGATTTAGTGATCTGGGTGTTGCATTTTAACAAACTGAAAGGTAATTTTTGCTTTTA
Source organism: Percopsis omiscomaycus (assembly GCA_027575585.1). Classification (NCBI taxonomy): domain Eukaryota; kingdom Metazoa; phylum Chordata; class Actinopteri; order Percopsiformes; family Percopsidae; genus Percopsis; species Percopsis omiscomaycus. Next base: position 1,890,635 of record JAODLI010000012.1, on the reverse strand, counting down.
AGGCGTGGTCGGCAATCCTTCAAGTGTTCGATGAGACATCGTACACATAAAGTAATGTTGCCTATCAGATAATATGGCCATTAACATTATCTAGAAGAGCTGCCTTTACAGCGGTTCTCCAATTTGTGGGTCAATAAGATAGAAGTGAGGTGATTATATATATAAGATATTAAATAATACTGTATTATTTTAAATCTATTTTTTTATATATTTCATTGAGCATGTGTATTTATTCAGTGCTTGGTTGTTACAGTCATTATTTTTTTTTTTTGGACTGTTTATGGTTTATTAACTTGGCATGTAATGTATTGTAGTACATTATTGTAGCAAAAAGTGATCCATATCTGTGAAGCCATTGTGAAGAAATTGTGGTTTAAAAAGTTTGAGAACTGCACATGAACATTACTTAATAGTTTGTTAGCGTTAGCGTGTAAGTGGATTGCTGTTAAATCAGTCCTTAATAAGGTATTAATCTGTGCTGAGTAGAGCAGGGTGGCACAGGCACTGAGGTTAGTGGGCTAGTGAGGCGAGGGAACAGTCTTGCCCCACCTCTTTTAACCCGAGCCTGTTACGTAAAGCACGTCTGACGCAGTATGATAGCCCTACTTATTGATTAATTGTGTAAGCAATTAGCACAGGTTTTTTTTCGGGCGGGGTCATCATGCTCAAAGATTTGTATTGCTGCTGGCGGTTAGGTCAGGGTCCTCGATTACCTGCTCATGGCAACTGCTGCTGCTGAGTCACTTCCTGGTTTGTTAGCCTGAACTTGATGTCATCCTTGGACACTGCCACCAACTGTGTCCCAGGGGAATACACTCGTTTATTGTTGCAGCTGGTGTAAAAGGCATGTAAACAAGCAGAGTAAGTGTATTATGAGGAACTCTTAGGTTTGTATTATTAATCCCTGAAAGCATTGGAAGGAGCCTGTAATGCATTGTAACACTGTCTGAAACTGGACAGTTTGCCAGTCTGATTAGCCTAGGGTTGATATTGGCCACTAAATGCCCTTATGTGAGCCAATGCGGCTGTTCCCCTAGCTTTTCACTGGCTATTGCACAGGGAATTGTGGGTCAGCGCTCAAATGGCCTTGCACTTGGCGCTAACCGGCTGCTACTGTAGCTGCAGACAGTCAAAAGCACATCAATAGCATTTCTGCCAACCATTAGCACTGGAGTTAATAGTGGAGCCAGGAAATTGATAGCCATTGTAGAGGATTGTGAGCTAGTCACACGGTTCATCATGGCTTTATTGTAATATACTGCGGCGTCTGTTGCCGTGATGATCTGAACGCACCAGTTGGATTTCTACAGGGGCGACTGTCTGAGTTCATTTTCTCTCTATCACTCATGGACACAGGAAAACAGCTAGCATTTCCATGGCAACCACCCACCCAGGGCTACACACAGTATCTGCTAATGAAGCAGGATATGGCTGCCAGTTACAGAGACATGCTAGGAACTGGACTGGTGTGAATTGTCCATGCCAGTAACATAAACAGGAGGCAAGTTGGGAGAGAAGGCTCTCTATACATTTGATTTTACCATCAACATTCCAAGCTCTCATGACGGAAGTATGATTATACAAGCATGCACCCCCACTCACCATTGAATGAAACTACAAACACGATTCCAAAAAAGTTGGGACACTGTACAAATTGTGAATAAAAACAGAATGCAATGATGTGGAAGTTTCAAATTTCA
>JAODLI010000012.1:1872796-1888835 GCA_027575585.1 Percopsis omiscomaycus | reverse complement strand
TCCCCACTGAGAACCTGTGCTTTGTTGGCCTCATGTCCATGATCGACCCTCCTCGTGCCGCCGTGCCCGACGCTGTGAGCAAATGCAGGAGCGCTGGAATCAAGGTATCTCAGTCCTCCTTTTTAAATGCATGGGTTTTTACACGACTGTATTAGCTGGTTTCATCTTAATTTCATTTACTTCTGCAAGAGTTGAAAAAAGACACCACACAGTGTTCAAATCCACAGCCTTTTTGAATGTTCCGCTGTCGTTTTTCCTCCTCAGGTTATCATGGTAACAGGTGACCATCCAATCACAGCCAAGGCCATTGCCAAGAGTGTGGGCATCATTTCTGAAGGCAACGAGACTGTTGAGGACATTGCTGCTCGTCTGAACATTGCAGTGTCAGAGGTCAACCCCAGGTATTACATTAACTGTAGTATTTTATTTACTTTATTAAGCTGCCTTTTTTTATCAGTATTTTGACAATGTTTCTGTACATTACTCTACATGTTTCTTATTTAACTTTAAATTACCTTTATGATAAATTACCTTTTTTTTCAGTAGTCAGAAGTAGTCATAAGAATAAACTGTACCCTGCTATAGAAACAATTCTAGCAACAACTATTTTGTTTTAGTGATTAGAACACAGCTACACAGAAAAATACCAGTGCTACCATAGAGGGTTACATTTGTCAAAGGCTGTCAGCGATATATACCAGGACATTCAAACTAATAATTCAATCTCATACTTTTTTTTTAAATTTATTTCCAATTGTGGAAATTTCCCATGTGAGATTCTTGTGCTTTTCCAGTTATAATGGGTTGTCAAATGTCAATAACCGAGGCGTTTTTTTGACCAAGACGCTGTTTAGTCCCCAGGAATTCCTGAGTTTGAATGCAAGTTCTTGTTTCCCTGCGCTTCCCTGTTAGAAGTGTCCTTACTGTGTTTATGGTAGATGCTTTCCTGTCCACATCCGTGCCAACAGACAGCATTGGTAAACTCTGGTTGGATTAGGCCTAATATCATTGCTTGCCCTTAAAGGGAAGCCAAGGCCTGCGTTGTCCATGGCGGAGAGCTGAAGGAAATGGCCAGCGAACAACTGGACGACATCCTGCAGTACCACACTGAGATTGTCTTCGCCAGAACCTCCCCTCAGCAGAAACTGATCATCGTAGAAGGCTGCCAGAGACTGGTAACTGTTGGCCTATGGGTTTATTTTGAGCAGATACCCTTGTGGCCCAAAATACATTTACACGCTACTCGTTTGTGAAATCTGTTGTAAGTTCTGTGGCTTCAATGGCATCTATTGTGTCAAACTATCACATATTCAGCATTGATGGTAACACTGCTGGTCATTCACTGCTTTAGGACTTAATGTCTCTCTCCCCCGGGGCAGGGTGCCATCGTGGCCGTGACAGGTGACGGTGTGAACGACTCTCCAGCCCTGAAGAAGGCCGACATCGGCGTCGCCATGGGAATCGCCGGCTCCGACGTCTCCAAGCAGGCTGCTGACATGATCTTAATGGACGACAACTTTGCCTCCATCGTCACTGGAGTGGAGGAGGGTGAGTTTTTTAAATAACAGTGATATTGTTTTTGGATGTTTTTGACCATCAAGAAGATAAACGTGTTACAGAATAGTATTTTTCTGTCTATACTATATTTTTCAGCATCCTAACAGATAACAAGACCGCATCTTTCTTTGTACTCTTTTAAAGAATGGCAGAGATATACCACAAATCTACAGCGTATCTCTGCATATATGCAATCATACAGAAGCAGTTCAATTGTCCCGCAACAAAACCACAGAACTAGGAAAGTCAGGAATATGTCAGTCAAGTTCTTTATTGTCATGAGCACAGAGAAAACATACAGATGTTAAGTGGCTATGAGATGCTTAGTCCTTGGGTTACCTCAACATTGTTCTATATAATAATAATAATAATAATAATAAGATAAATAAAATACTGGGGAAACAAACGTAATCAAACAATCGCATAGGAAACGGTAAATAAGAAGGATACTCTATAAATGACATACAGATAATATAATGCTCTATATACACAATACACACACAATAAATGCATATGAGTCATAGCAGGGTCAAGTAGGGTCTGTAGATGCCCACACAGTCCTGAGAAGTTCTGTTACACACAAAATGGGTCATAAGGGGAGACTTGCAAACACTGGCAAGAGCCTTCCAAATGCAGAGACGGGAGCAAAGCGGAAGGTTGCCCAGAAACCTCTCTAAGGACAGGATGCACGCACAGGATGGGATTAATGGTGTCTCACCCTCCACACACAACACACGGAACTCTCAGCGGAACTTTGAGGTGTATATACTATAAACTCAGACCAGCTTCAGGGCAGGCAATGCCACCTAATGAGAGGGAATGTGAAAGGTTAAAAGAAGCCGTTATATTTATTCTACAAACAAACCGCTAAATTGTTATGTTCCACTAAATTTAACAGTTTGAATCCCTTTTTTATATACTGTAGGCATCAAGATATACATTTTAAATAGTATATACACTACAGATCAAGACTGCATGTATTACTGTCTTTGCCATAAACAGTCGCATATAATAAATAAATTCATTTCCAACCTTTACTAATTTATCTTGCAGGCCGCCTGATCTTTGACAACCTGAAGAAGTCCATCGCCTACACCCTGACCAGCAAGATCCCCGAGATGTCACCCTTCCTCTTATTTGTCATCGCCGGCATCCCTCTGGCTCTGGGAACCGTCACCATCCTCTGTATCGACCTGGGAACTGACATGGTGAGCTCATCTATTGTTTTATTTATTTTTTAGGGATGCTTATGGCAATGTTTAAATACAGATCATCCGGATAGCGTACTGTATCCAACTAATCTCTCTCTCCCAGGTTCCTGCCATATCCCTGGCCTATGAGGGACCTGAGACCGACATCATGAAGCGTCACCCCAGGAACTCAAAGACAGACAAACTGGTCAATCAAAGACTTATCAGTATGGCCTATGGTCAGATCGGTAAGAGAAATCGTATAGTCATCTAAGCTCAGAGAATAATTCAAATCACATTTGGGACTGACATTTCTTAGTAGTTCTGGAAGTACAGTATACCTTTTTTTTTTAAAGTAAGCACATTTTGATGTGTGCTGTTAAAGTTTTACCCCAGTGTTAAATGCTGTACAAGTCAAACAACTCTCACATTTTGCTAGGTATGATGCAGGCCACAGCTGGGTTCTTCACATATTTCGTGATCCTCGCCGAAAATGGGTTTATGCCCTTATACCTGATTGGGCTCCGGGTATACTGGGATGACAGACGCATAACCGACCTGGAAGACAGCTACGGCCAGCAGTGGGTCAGTACTGAATAACCAATGCTAATGTTAGCCTTGTTCCCAACACTGTGTAGCAAGAACTGTGACTTGTATAAGAAGTCAGCATTTCAGAAGTTTAAAACAATAACTCATTATTCAGATTAATGCACATGATTTGTTTTATGTATACAATGGATTTTGGCCCAAAACAGGATAGTTTAAAATACTTTTGAAATTGAATATGGATAATACATCTCACATACTACCACTTTAAGGTCATGGAAAAGTAAAACTGTCTTTTACAGGACTTTAATGCGATCAGTTTTTAAGAAGATAAAACTATGGTCTGAGCCAATGTTATCACTTATCAAATCTTTCTATATCCACCAGACATACGAGCGCAGAAAGATTTTAGAGTTCACCTGCCAAACAGCGTTCTTCGTCAGTATTGTGGTTGTCCAGGTGGCTGACCTGCTCATCTGTAAGACCAGGACGAACTCCATTCTGCAGCAAGGAATGAAGTATGTACCCCTGAAGACACTAATCTGTTTTCTGGCTACTTCCATAGGCCTAGCCAAAATGTCATCCTAATTAAACATTAACCTAATCCATAATTGCATACCTAACTTTAACCAGATAAGCAGTTAATGTCTAGACCTAACCAAAACCTAACCAGGAAATGGCTAAGAAACACAAAAAGGTGTTAAAGAGTCAAGTTCTCAGGACTGGAGTTTCAAAAACCAGAACAGATCTAATAAGTCATGATAACTGGTCTGCTTCCCAGGGCAGTATATTAGCATATCTTACCTAATACTTTGTGTCCTGAACAAAACCACTCTGCTCTTAAATGCCAGGGCTAGCAAAACAGGTTAATGAACCATGTCTTTATTATAAACAAATTCACTTGTAAAACGTATAAAATACTGATATTCTAAAATACCCGTATTTATTAGCTTGTGCTCAAAACATCCCAAAGTTACAGGGGTTAGCCATTAGTAACTGGATACAGAGCACATTAATCAAGCTAGGGCTGAGCTGGTATTAATGTAAACAGAGGTAACGTTAGCCTATTACAAAGGTGGATAGTGCTTTGGATTGACACTAATATCTATAATATTGAATTTTTCATACATTACCTTATATTTCTAGTTCTCCATTTAACACCATATTATTGTCCTAATAGTTGAAAATATGGTGATTTAAATTGCTCACCCACCCGCAGCGTACCCGTTTGTGGTAACTCGTTTCCATTCCTCTCATCCACAGGAACCGTGTCCTGATCTTTGGAATGGTTGAGGAGGTGGCACTGGCTGCCCTCCTGTCCTACTGCCCTGGCATGGACGTTGCCCTCAGAATGTACCCTATCAAGTGAGTAGAACACAAGTGTAGTGTACGCGCAACATCGTTAGCATGGGTCTGTGCTAACTTTATCGACATGGTTGAACATAGCGTTACCTTCCTCCTTCAAAATATATTCCCGTCAACACTCATAGAGTGCCCTCTAGTGGTTGAAACCATGTTTTTACCGCTCCAAGCCAATGAAGGTAGAAGGACCGTGATGAATTGCGACCATTGCGACGCTATTCATGATGATCTAATGTTTTGCAAATGTCAAGGTTAACGGAACACAGTTTGTTAAAAATAAAGTCTAGAGAAGGCGGCTACGTTTTAGTAGCACTCAAATGTATAACCTGCTCTCTCCTTTCTCTCTTCCTTTCTTCATTTCCATCCTTCCTTCCCAGGCCATCTTGGTGGTTCTGTGCCTTCCCTTATGCCATCATTCTGTTCTTCTATGATGAAATTAGGAAATACATCCTGCGACGCAACCCAGGCGGTAAGACCCAACTGCCTGCTGTGAACAGCTTTCTCTTGGAGAATATAGGGACTTCATTTGAAATATACAATAGCAGTCAGACAGTCTTACACTTGAGTGTGAAACTCCACTCTTGGCAATTCCTAGGGTTTTATTTGAATCCATAGTTTTCTTTGTTTGAATGTTTAGTTGACAATTTCAATAACCTTAGGGTTCAGGAAAGCAGTGCCTCACAGTATCATGATGTGTATTATAATTTTACAAATGATATCTTAATCCATTGTATTTTAAACTTATAACTGATGGCAATAAAATTTTGACAAATCAGCTCCAGAACGTCATAATGTTGACATCCAGAGTCATGCTAGTAAGGGGAGGTTTCTCGATGCTCACAAAGTCCATCGTCTTTGTCTGAGCCACCACTGGGCAAACCGTATAGTTACACAGGGATTAGTTTGACCAGATTTGTGTGCAGCTTATATCAATTTTCTTGAATGAATGACAAAGTTGTCCCAAAAGGCTGGCCCTAATTCTGTGTGGTCTTGTTCACAGGTTGGGTGGAACAGGAGACTTACTACTAAGTCATGTCAAGCTTCAACACATCACAGAGAAGCTGCACTGCTGTGTCTTTATCTTGCTGCCATGTAACATATTTGTACAAACTGTCAGTGCACAAGAAAGAAGTCTGTGTGTAATAAGGACATTGTCGTCTTCGAGGATTCACATGAGAATAAAGCTTTTCTCTTCTGAATTTTTGTATTGTTTCCCTTTTTAGGGCGGTTTCTTATGTGTTTTAGGGCTGTGGCGTGAGTCTTCACCCAGAAACATTGCTGACAGCTGTCAATCTATAAAATAAGATTACCAATGAGGCCGCCTTGTGGAATGTAATGATCTGTTTCTAGCTATCATAATGTTGAAGGATACCCAAGTGTTTCAGCTGAAGCACAAGGCCATGGGGGAAATTTCAAACAAAGCAAGTGCACAAAACCACTCTAATCTAACCAGTGGGTTTGCCTATAATACCCTATTACAGCACAAATAGGGTCACTACTAACACTTGGGATTTCAGATACTGTCCGATAAAACAAGGTCTTGTCTCCGCAGTCGATGTGTCCACTATGTTCCTAAATAAGTTGCTATGGTAACTCATTTAGGAGTGCCAACACCAATACACACACACACAAACCATCTAAATATAATCCAGGCTATGAAAACACACTTGGCGTACATGTGCATCCTTGAACGCATACTGGTGTGAATGCATAGTAAAGCCATGCACAAATGGTTACTTTTACAACCGTGGCTGCATGTGCTTGCTAGTACTCAAAAGTGAGATGCTATTTTTAGATGGAGCGTGCAGGAAGTCACTCATCAGTTAACCTATCACAGCCCTGTCTTCCCCATTACTGCGGAATACTCTCTCCAGGTAACAGATGGGAGCCTCTGTTGTTCTAGAACAGAGCTGCAGGGCTGGTTTTTAATTGTAAACGAATCAGTAACCGTAGGCTACACGGAAGAACTCTATTGGTAGCAAACCACCTTGTCGAAAAAGAAGTGTAGAAGATATGCATGCCACTGGAGTACATATGAATAGGGTGTTATATTTGGTGTGATGTCTTCACAAACACTTTGTCACCTCCTCTTTCTCGCCTCGTTTTGCAACAAAGACTTGGCTATTTAGGTAAGATTTAATTGATGTAAACTAATAAATGAATATCAAATATGAATCCCTCAATATAAGACCTCTAGAGAAAGAGGAAAGCGAGGCACAGTGGTTTAAGTCTGAGATCATTCAAGTCTGAATGCACAAGAGGTCGGTAGTCTTCGCGCAATGTGGTCTGTCCGAGATTGTGCTTGCGTTGCTGTTAGAGGAAAAGACCGATAAAAAAAGCACACGCCCAGTAATGGTGGACCGTGGACGCTCCTCCCCATCCGAGGGGTTACCATGGCAAACGACGTGCACGTGACGATGGAAGGAACGTCAACTATAAGTGTTGTGAGGGGCGGGGGGTGGTCTGCACTCTGCAGCCGCTAGCGAGCACACATGAGTGGATAGGAGTAGTGACACGTGCAGTGAAAAGAAGAAGGCACGCCAGTTCCAGGGGTGCTTTTTAAAAATAAAATAAAGTCAATTTTTCATTTTATACAATTTTAAACAATATTTTCTTTAGTTTTAACATAATTTGAGGAGATTTCCAAGTCCACACTAAAGCAACAATGGGAAAAGGAGTGAGTATTTATATTCTATTTCTCTGATTGTTAACCATCCTGAGGGTACATGTTTATCAATTTATAGCCGTTTTGCTTTGAGGCATCAGCGTTTGCTGATTAAAACCTGTATTCAAACAAGTGGTTACTGAATCGATATTGTGAATTGGATCAAGTGTGCTAGTGCGCTAACATAAGAGCCATGTTGCCTTCCTTTTATAAAACGCGTTTATTGTTCTAACGTTAGTTGTGGGACTTCTCGTTTGAGCAAAGCTGCACATTGTTGTATATTAAGGGTTTGCTGATGGTTTGAATTGACACTGATCGCACCACAATTAAACTGAATTACATCGCCTGTAGATGCGGTGTGTTTAGGATTCAACCATCTGTGGGGTTACATAACGGATGTTTCGGCGCTTGGCTGGCTCTTGCATTTTAATGCCAACTTACGATCGTGGAGAAGAGAAGGATCCGTTTTAAGACGTGACACGCATAAAGTCCTGTGACTTCTGCCTAACAAAGAGCCTGTTTATCTAATTGTGTGGCAATGGAAAAACCACACCAATAGACTAGATTCCATGACGCCATTTGGCTTTTTTTTCATCTTTTTCAACTCGTGTTTAGGCAACTTGTATTGATTTCCTGCTGTGGGAGGGATGTCAAATGGCCAGCCCCCATTATCTTCAGAGAGCTGATCGAGACCACTCATCCGTTGGCGTGTTTTCTTTGCCGTTGTTGTGCCTATAAGTTTGTTGAAAATGATTGGTTCTTGATGTTAATGTAAAACTTTATAATAATAAAATGTTTATACAAGAAAGGGAACACATAACATTTTATCATTGACACATGCATTCCTTCTATCACCCCAGCCGTTATTCTGTTCCTCTACACCACTTCCCTTTTCTTCCCTTTCCTGTTTCTTTCACATCCCAATGTTTTCAAATACATTGACAAATAGATGGCGCCTAACCACAGACGGCACCCACTATATTATAACCCTCCTGGAGAACAGGAGAGAGGGGGAGATGAGGCTCAGGCTACGATTTCTGGTTCAGTGCTATTTCAGAGGGGGAGAGGGCATGCACCAGTTGCATTGCCACTGCAACTTGGTAGGGGAGGCGCCGATGGGGGAAGGAGGCGGTGCCACTGTGCTGGAAATAAAATGGTAAATTGTAAGGGGCATTGGGCTTGACCAAACCGCAATGGTTTTAAAGCTGCCATTCTCTACTGTTGTGGTGTTTGATAACGGATGTTAGGAAACATTAATGTCTCCCACAAAGTGATGTTTTTAAGGAATATGGCATGACATCTGGGTGCGGGAACAGTCTGTTAACTAGACGGCTATGCACAAGACACAGGAAAGTGGAATCTGGGAGGGGTTTGCTAAATTCATGATAGTGATGGGAAGTTCAGATCTTTTGAGCAATTCGGATCTTTGAATCTCAGTGGAATGAACAAATAATGAATACAATTTTTTTTTTTGTTGCTCTTTTCAGTCTCCGTTGTGTCACGTGAGCAAAGAACCAGATCCTTTGATCGGCGTTTAGAGAGTTGTTTACCACTCAGAGCAACCGTCATCCTCCAAAATAATATTCAATAAACCGATCGTATGTATGGTCTGCTGATCGCAAAAAAAGGATACAAAAGAGACCGCAGTGATTGTGCTCTAGGCACCTAAACAGTGTTCTGTAGCCTACACTGTAGCCTACTGGTCAGGATGTTTGCTCAATACTTTGAGCAATGGTCTCATTCAATGGGGTACGGTCTTTATGCAAAACACTTCCTGGTCCATGTTTACAAATCAGAAGTCACTGCAATCGACTCAAAATGATAGAGACACAATGGGATTTACCAGTGGTTTTATTATGAAACAAAACTTTTGGTAGCAAAAACAACAGAGGTAAGACAGTTTGTTATTGTTATAACAATGGAGGTTTGTTTATCTAAGTTCTTTTACGGCTAGTTCAATCTGTGTTTGCTGTAGTGGCATGTGGCTTACACTGTTGGAATCTGTGGAGTCTCCGCTTTCAGATGACGTATGTTTGTGTAGATGGCTTGAAATTGTATTTTTACGAGCTTTTAGTGTGCGATGTGCGCAAATGCTTATTTATTTGTTTCAGGTTGGAATTGTGTTTAATTTGTGCAACAATGGGCTCGATAGCTTCACAGTTGAGTCTCTTCTCGTTCCAATGGTGTGTCACATGACTGTTTTCCTACATGTTTTAAATGGCTTACGACTTCATTGTTTGAGAGAGGGGGAAGGGCGACCCCGGTACCGGGTTCGCTCGGGATGAAGAGTTAATGCTATACAATTGGTCTTAACATCGCACTATTGCGTATGCGCACATCGCGATGACGATGCTGCTAGTGCAGCCCTAGCCCAGATTGTGTTTTCTTTCCCCCCCCCCCCCATCAATACAATAGGGTTAGGGCTAACCCTGGTAGCCAAATGGATCAATCTACAGAAGTAATTATTCAAAGCCATCTTGCCAATGGTGTGACGCGTCAATGCACACCACACTAATCCACGCATTGTCATAATCTATTACATCGCCCTAGTCCCGAGTCGGTACAAATATTTGTTTAAAAAAAAAAGAGCGAATCGTTTGCGAACGACACATCATTAATTCATGAAGGAATGAATGAGAGACAACACGGCTGGGCTCATCAATTTCAGGCACGGGTTGTTTCCAGAATTCCAGTAAAAACAGAATGCGATTGAATATTTGTTCATCTTAGAATTCAAATACATGTACGTTTGCAATCCACCCAACGTCGACGTACATATTCGTCGTTCATCTGTTGAAGGCAGCTGTTTATTTACAGTTCGCCTACCTCTTGTTCTATCCGTTCTATTGCACACTTTACTTCAGACCAGTCATTCCTTTGCCATTTGTCTTGCTGCTGTTTTCTTCCGCTCGTTATTCTTTCTCTCTCTTGAGCGTGCTCTCTCGCTCCCCCTCTCCCGCTCCCTCACTCGCCCTCGCCCATTCTCTCGCTCCCTCACTGAGCAGTTAACATTCTTTCAGCTTGGCAGTCGGTGTGTATTAACCGGGGCTTTGGACACATGCTGCTCCATCCCTGTGACACATTCTCTCCATTTGTCCCTCCCATCTCATTCATCTTTGTCAATGTATACTGCTTCTGTCACAGGCCTCTCCTCTCCTATATGTCATTTTTCTTTTCTTTTTAATACTGTCCTCTTTAATACCCACTCCTCTTGTTTGCATTGATATTCACTGGGGACAAATCTAGTTCATCCATGGTTTCTGCTCTCATTTGCTTTCTTCTTTCTTCCCCCCCCGTCTCTGCCTCTGTTTGAACAAGCGGCTCAGGTTGTGCCCCTTGTGTGTTGTTACGTTATTGCAAATGATAATGACCGGCTGAGGGAGAATTGATTGTCGGGTGCATTAGCACTTACAAGCAGCTAGAGCGCCTGTATGGGAATCTGCCCCTGGGGGCGCACGCCACACGAGTCTGTCCGTTCACATGCGGTGTGGTTATAGCCGTGGGTTACACCCGGCCAAGCTCCCAGGCTCTGTGTGAGTGAGGGGGAACTGAGAGTGCATGGTTGAATGGTCAAGCTTGTGCTTTTGACACTGGAGCCAAGGGCTTATAATGGCTTCTCATAGGAATTCAAACGTGTGTGTGTGTGTGTCTCTCCTCGTGTTTGTTTGAGCCCTGGGACAATGTTCCTTCAGGCGAAAGGGACAGAGACGGGGGTGGAGGGAGGCCCCTTATGTTCTTGGCTGAGTTTCTCCGATGGTTTCCCTAGATGCCATCAGAAGCCGAACCTTCATTTAAATGACAAGTCCTCCAAAACGCATAATTGTAATTTAATAATATTGATTGATGATTCGGCCAACATCCGCAACAAGACCTGATGGGTACCCTAGCTATCTGAAACTGTTCTGTTTCGCTACTCATTAAATGTTATTTTGCCATTATCAGATGGATGCAACTAGATTTGGTCTCGTCTTCACTTGTCACTTCTCACACGCACTCCGACTTGTCTGTCATTGTGCAATGAAGGATTCCCTCTGTGCACATGAAGAGACGCATAAAAGAACGAGGCTTGAAGGCACATAAGAATATTCTAGAAAAGATTCCATTTGTTGTAAATGTATGTATGTAAAGTATTTTGAAGCATGAAGGATGCGCTATGTAACAAAGACCCTAGCGTACAAAATACAGATTATAGAATAACGACACATTCTGAAACATGGGGAAAAAATGGAATACGCTTTAAATGCCATACTGTTACTAGTGTACTTTTGCTACATGTGTTTTTTTTTTTTTTATGCCCATTGTCTTGTACATGATTGATATATCGGTTGCATGTAAGTAATAATAAATATTGCTTACAATATTATGTCTGTTGAATTTCTCTAGCTGTTAATATTTGCTACATGTTACGGATTTCTTTTTGGGAAAAGACTATTAAACAGAGCTTAGCCATAGTTTACAGTCCCCTCTTTCCCTGGTCGGTAAAAACTATAATTACTCAAACGGTGTTTATTTAGTTATCGGTAGCTGGTATTTATGGCCTTTCCTGGCATTTTTTTTTTACATTTTCCTAAACTTTTTTTTGCCGCAACCACTAAAGCCAATATTGGGCAACTTTTCTGGTGTTCGTCATAGAAAAAGTTTCATAGCCCTCGTTTGTGTTTGGATACACTGTGTGTTGGGTTGGTAAGAGATTCTACACCTGGTAAGACACTATAGTCACTTCCTCTCTCTTTTCTCTCTCCAATGGGCTAGTTGGTGAGGTCTTTCATTTTAATTTTTTTCATCTTTCAGTCCCTGCCCCGCCAACACCGGCTCAGTCTGCCCTTGCTGATTAGGGGTTTCTGACTCAAAGCCTGCCTGTGTTATCCCAGCTGAGCCTGCAGGAGGGCTGGAACAACAAATAACATGTGCAGGCCGCACACTGTGCTAACCCTAAACTTCAAATATTATCATTGATATTAGTTGTGTCTTGGAACATGTGCACAGTTGCCATAGCGGCCACAAGGAAATCACTATGCTGCAATCCTTCATTTTAAATTGGCAATTACGTGGTGCTTCTGTTGTGCTAACATATTAAATATATCAACACTTCTAATCCCTGAATGTGTTGACTTAAAGATAAGGGCTTATCAGTGTTGGCTTCTAGTGTTGCCATCTCCTATTAAGGGTTTGACAGTCCTTACATTCCCCAAGTTTGATTACCCAGAAAATAACATGCAATGACATTTTCCACACAATGAGACATGTAATGGATAAAGGTTAGATTAAGAGGTTAGCGAACAAATGGAGCTTGGCGTGTTTTGCCCAAAATGAATGACGCATGCTATACAGTCAACGCAATGTCATTCGAAATCTATTTAGCAGCCTAAAATTGCATCGCCATGCACATTCCTCACATTCCTAAATGATTGAAGCAGACAAATTGTTGTTTTGTAACTTTACGGATCACATAGCATTTCTTTCAAATGGTAAATGCACCAGTACGATTTTAATATGCGATGGATCTACCCCTTCAGATGGGTCTGTTCAACATTAAAGTGAATGGGGGTTTTACAATCAGGCTTTGTGACTGGAAATGGGTAGGAGTTTAGTTTAAGAGATTCATTGTAACTGTCTAGGGCTTATGTGGCGAGGGCAGTTGAAAGATAGATATTATATCATGTGTATTTGACAATTTATAATTCAGACTTGGTGAGACTTTGAGGTTCTTTCTCCTGTTATGACGTGACGGGACTAAATCCGCCCATATTTCATCATAAGCACCAGTTATGTGCCATTTTTTCTTGTTTTCACTCAGAAAAAAAAAAATTCTGATTCTTTTCTAATGATAGTTTAACTATGTTTGTTAGCTATTAGTGCTAGTTAACAAATGTGTCTTTTTATTTTAGTAATGTGTGTCGTTTGTTACCTTCTGAAGAAGGTGTTGCTGTACGTCCCACAACAAAACGTAGACTTTTATTCGGCCATCGTTTCGAACATTGCTTTATTCCCCTGTTTCTTTCCCGTCCTCGGTGGTTCTGACGTTCTTGTCTTTGCAGGGGGGACGAGAGCAGTATGAGCTGGCTGCCACCTCGGAGCAGGGCAGCAAGAAGAACAAAGCGAAGGCGAAGAAGGAGAAAGAAATGGATGAACTGAAGAAAGAAGTGGATATGGTGAGCCTTGTTTTTTTTTCCTCTAATCTTCCTCCCACAATACCCCCTGTCTGCCACCTGCCTGCTTGTTTCTGAAGTATAATTGTAGTTTTACTTTAAAAGCCTGTCAAAACAAAAAA
Organism: Percopsis omiscomaycus; assembly: GCA_027575585.1. Classification (NCBI taxonomy): domain Eukaryota; kingdom Metazoa; phylum Chordata; class Actinopteri; order Percopsiformes; family Percopsidae; genus Percopsis; species Percopsis omiscomaycus. The sequence goes on along the minus strand of JAODLI010000012.1, from coordinate 1,875,244 downwards.
CCCATTTTGTGTATTCTCAGTTAGACACCAAACAGAATTTATGCGTCGTCTTGAACGAAAACTAACCTTTTTATCAAGGCTAAATATTCAGTTTTTTCATTAACCATACATGTGCTAATGTAAAGGTACAGCAGGAAAAACTGTATTTTTAGATCATCTTGTAGTTGAAAGCTGATCTCTGAGTATTGAGATTTCTCATAGGGAAACTGAACTCGATCACATCATGAGTGGTTCTTCTTGACTCCTCTTGCTGTTCCCTTCATTTAGTTCTCCTCTCTCGTGCCCTTTGTGTGTTTTTAACCTCAGTAGATCCATGTGTTCTCTCCATTAAACAGTGAAAAGGTCAAAGCACCGTTTGCTGGGAATATTGAGTGCGCCCACGCAGGCTGAGCGAGAGAGAGATTCAACATTTTTCAGATGCACAAAGTCACAACATGTTGCACAGTCCCACACGTGATGCTCATGGTGGCTGTCATGGTGGGCTCACAAAACACACGTCCTCACGCCTCACTTTGTGTGTGTGTGTGTTCTCAGGATGACCACAAGCTGACACTGGATGAGCTCAACCGCAAATACGGAACAAACCTTAACATGGTGAGTGTGTGACCATTGTGTGTGTGTGTAACAGTAGGACTTTTCACTAATTCACTGTGCCAGTTCAGTGGTTCTCCTTTGGACAAAACATGGGTGGACTGATTGACTAAATAATAATCTAGCGACGATTTAAAAAAATAAATAAAATAAAAATCTCTATGGGAGTGCCACCATCTTGTTCAGGAGCGGCAGAGACTTCAGGCAATATTTCAGGATAAGTTACCCAGTTCAAATATGTCTTGGAGATCGCTATGTGGGCTAATGGCATGCCTTGTAATGCTAACGCAATTTGCAGTGACACTTTCCCATATGTTTTCTTAATTCTGTAGACTTTGTGGCCTTTTATCAAAACTTTTTTGGTTCAACCCATTTAATGTCTCTGCCATGGTGATTTATTCACTCGCACTAAGGAGATTGATAAAAATCACTAATTATTTTCAAATTTTTATTAACATTAATATGTTGATATTTATACCAAAATAGGCTATATTATTATATTGGGAGAAACCAAGCAATTCTACATAACCCCCAGCAACCCCCATATAGCCTGAATGGCATGATACTTTTTTTGGCAGCCGAATCAGGCTCGCTTAGATCGAATCATCCAATAGTCGACTATTCGGGGTCACTACTAGCTAAGCATAAGTAACAAACGGAAGGTGTGTTTTGTGACTTGTGTGTTAACTAAAGTAGTCTCGCCTAAACTGCATAATGAGCTTTTGACCACCGCAGACACCCTAGGGTTTTTGAGAAGATGAAACGACACAGAAGCAGCAAGGTTTTGGAGGAGGGAGATGGACAGCTGAAAAGGAGGAGGGTCAAAGAGAGATGGCTGCCGATTTCTCTCTCCACTTATCACTTCCTGCTTGGTTACCATCTCTCTAGCACGTGCACACGTGGGCGCCCCCTCCGTGCAGATGCACTGTTGGTCATGCAGGAAAGATCAAGGAGAATGGATAATGGGTGCCTCCAAACGCTGTTCTCTGAGGGGTGTGTTGGAGTGAGAGAGAAGGCCAGTTGTAAATAATGAATCTGCTCCAGAATCCCTTCTGCCCTGGTTTCAAGTGTTGTCTTCAACTTCCCCCTTGCCTCCTTTCTCCTCCCTTCCTCTTCATCTGATCTCCTCCTCCAACCTCCCCAGTCGAAGAGGCGGCTCCGTTTGTCTGTTTATCCTCTGTTGCTAGGCAGATATCGGTTAGGTTCCGTTCAGAATGTAGCAAGCTTAGAGGCCTGCTAATCTGTGTCGTATAGCTGTCTTATCTAGTAAATAATGAGCTTTAAGCATGGTTTATATTTGTGCGAGTGGGTATTAAAGCAATTTGTCATCATATACACTTTTATCCAAAGCAACTTGTAGTGATTTATAATTACAAGTATTAAGGAGCAGGTAGCAGTTAAACATATTTATGCGGGAGCGATCAAACCGAGGACCTTTTTGGCTCCGAGTCGACAATCCTAACCACTAACCTGTTCTGCCCCACTTCCATGTTTCCCAAAAAGAATCAAGAAATGACTCACAAATGTAATCTGTCTCTTCAGGGTCTTACTACCGCCAAGGCGGCTGAGAATCTGGCCCGCGATGGCCCAAACGCCCTCACTCCTCCGCCAACCACCCCAGAATGGGTCAAGTTCTGTAAACAGGTAATTCAGTAGTGTCAACTTACTCAAAAATCTCACTGGCAGAGATGGAGAGCACTGTTTTGTCGCTGGAGTTACAATAGATTGATTCCAGCTTGTAGAAGAGTGTTGATCCAATTGAGTCTTGCTCTGTCCTTTTTAGATGTTTGGTGGTTTCTCCATGCTTCTGTGGACCGGGGCCCTCCTCTGTTTCCTGGCTTACGGAATCCAGGCGGT
>JAODLI010000012.1:1824330-1849365 GCA_027575585.1 Percopsis omiscomaycus | reverse complement strand
GAGAGAGAGAGAGAGAGAGAGAGAGAGAGAGAGAGAGAGAGAGAGAGAGAGAGAGAGAGGTTGTCTCTTCCATTCCAGCAGTTTCTGGCCCCTAGGTTGGCAGGGGGTCTGCGTTTCTCCATCTGTGTGTGTGTATGATGGTTATTGGTGTATGCGTCTCAGTGTGTGTTTAAATAATGCAGCATGCTGTATTACACACACATATATAAATGTATGTATTGTATGTATTGAAGATATTTTTGGACATTATAGTTTAGAAGTAAGGCAGATAGTTTGTGTGTGTGTGAGAAATGTGGTCATGCCGTGTCTGTGTCTGTGTCCGTTGCAGGTTCTACAGAACATCTTGGAGACTGAGAGTGAATATTCCAGAGAACTGCAGAGTCTCCTGGCCACGTACCTACGTCCCCTTCATCCAACAGACAAGTATGTGTGTGGGTGTGGATGTGCGTGCGTGAAATATATATTGAAATAAAATTGAGATGGGCGTTGCGTCCTCTGAGTGTTTTTGAGTCGCTAATATGACCTCTCCTCTCCTCTCCTCTCCTCTCCTCTCCTCTCCTCTCCTCTCCTCACCTCTCCTCTCCTCTCCTCACCCATGCAGAATAAGCAATGCTGACATCAGTCATATCCAAGGAAACCTGGAAGAAATCTCAACCTTCCAGCAAATGTTGGTTCAGTCTTTGGAGGAACATACCAAGTGAGTAAACCCCCCATGTTATTTTTTTGGTCTGGTCGGCACACAGAAAAACTTTATTATTAAAATTTAGAACTATATTACTCCAGTTGTATATTTATATTTATATAAATATATTTATTGATGATCTGTTGTGTTTTTTGTACTAAGAGATACTTGTGTGAATAATACCAAAGCGTCTAAAAAAAACCTGGTTGTGGGTTCGAACCCCAGAGTTGGCCTACCTGTAAGCATCCTTGAGCAAAATGCCTACCCCTATCTGCTCCTTGTAATAGCAGCATGTAATTGTAAGGCGCTTTGGATAAAAACGTCTGCTAAATGACCTAATTGTAATTGTTGGACCCTGGAGCAGGCAATATAAATAAACAGTGCCATCTAGCGGTAAATTATAGTAACATAACTCCTTTTTTAAAAGAGCATTGATGTTAGCGAGGTCTAGCAAACAAGAATAAGCATTGAGATTTGTCCAAAAAATAATCTATGTCATTGTTACAACCACAAACAAATTAAACAAGTGTGTGTGTGTTTGTGTGTCTTTAGGATGCCAGAATCCCAGCAGAGAATCGGGGGCTTTTTCCTGAGCCTGATACCCCAGATGAAGACCCTCTATGTGGCCTACTGCTCCAACCACCCCTCGGCTGTCAACGTGCTCACACAACGCAGGTAACTGGGTAGTGGCTATTGTTTTGTGTGCTTGTGGGTCTGCCTTTCTTTACTTTGTATTGATTCAGTATGGCCGTTTCCCCAATGTGTGTGTGTGTGTGTGTGTCACAGTGAGGAACTGGAGGAGTACATGGAGGCGAAGGGCGCCCCCTGTCCAGGCATCCTGACCCTAACCACTGGTCTCAGTAAGCCCTTCACCAGGCTGGAGCGCCACCCCACCCTGCTGAAAGAGTTGGACCGACACATGGAGGTTGGAACCAAGGGCGTAGCTTTAGCTTGACATTTGCTAGGGACATCTTTCTCTGCCACTGCCGATACCCTTGAATTGGTCGATGTGTTCCTTTAATTAGCAAGAAGAGTTCCACAACATTGTTCATGATTATAATGACACTATTATCATAGTGTCATTTTAAAGTTTATTCATTTGAACTGACATGACATTGGTACTTGTATTTTACTGTACCCTGATCAGAACGCGCCTTTCGTCAGCGGCTCACTCCAGCACGACGGAAAATGCATACTCTGTGAGCATTTGTTTCCAAGCCTAACCAAGGAAATTGGAAATTGTCTTGGTTTTCTTCTCTTCATTTTACAAAGACGAATAACGTCCAAGAGTCCTGGGATGTTCAAAGTGACAGTAAAATTTTATATAATGAAAAGGTTTTCTTATTTATAAGGAAATGCTTTAGGCATTATTTTTAAGGACAATTTAATGGTCCCTTTAATATTCATCGCTACCCCTACACCTATGGGTAGAACCCATACACACACACACACACACCACTGGGACTCTGGCTGGGATGGATTTAGGAACAGTGTTTCCATGGGTGTGTGTTGCGTACTTCTTGTCTTAGGACCAGCATCCTGACCGCTCAGACCTGCACGCCTCCATGGCAGCCTTTAAAAAGCTCTCGGTAAGACACTCACTCACTCACTCACTCATACTCTCTCTCTCTGCTCTTAACCCTGCTGCATTTTTATTAAGATGTTTTCTGGCCAGAAAAACCCAGATAAACCCCCTAATCTATTCATTTATGTTCTTAAGTTTATATAGTATGTGTCCAAACAGTAGCACTGCAACATTTCATTCCAAATTAAAAACGTATCTGGTTCAATATTTGCAGTGTTTCTTTCGAAACTGTTTAGCGCTAATCCAGAAGTTTGCTAACATAAACAAACTGCCCATACTGTAGCGGATACAGTGTAGCCTATTCAAAAAGAACCAATCATAAAGAAGGTGTCAGTTGTCCCGACCTAACGGGCGTAACAGTACTGGCACACGAATCAGGAAGATATCAATCAAGCAGTCAGTCCTGAGAAAAGGGCTAACCGGCAATATAGCCCTTTTTGAGCTACTGAATGTTTTATACAGTAATAGTAATGAACTTCATGGTGTCTGCAGTCCCAGTGCCAGGAGGTGAGGAAGAGGAAGGAGCTGGAGTGGCAGATTCTAACAGAGCCAATCAGACAGTGGGAGGGCGATGACATCAAAACTCTGGGCCCCGTCCTGCACATGTCCCAGACTGCTGTCTACACACACAGCTGCCAGGTAAACGCACTGTGTAGCTGGCCTGTTTCTCCTGTTTCATCACCAATGGCATTCAAAATTGACTTGGGGGGTCCAACCCCAGCCGAAAGATCGTGGGTTCGATCCCCAACATTTCTGGCCTACCTGCAAAAGCATCCTTGAGCAAGGTACCTAACCCCTACCTGCTCCTTAATACTTGTAATTGTGCTCACTGTAAGTCACTTTGTAGAAAATGACCTCAAACATGACAGATCCCGCTGTTAAATTACTTAATTAGAGTAATTAGAGAAGCTTTTGGCATCTTGACGCTTCTAGGACAAAACAACAGGTTTGTGGCCGAATGTGTGTCTTTTATGTGCCAGCTTTAGCTTAGTATGAAAGCGCTGTTACGTTCTGTCTTAGATTTAATGTTTGTGTGTGTGTTTCAGGAAAAGAGTGAGCGATACTTGCTCCTTTTTCCACACACACTTCTCATGCTGTCTCCCAGCCCCAGGATGAGTGGATTCATCTACCAGGTACTTATGAATAATTAATAATCGCACACAGGTACGCATGTATACACCCACACAGAGTACACGTTCTGTGCACACTGTGCACTCTCGTATAAGAGCGTGCACTCACACACTCCAGGTGAAGGGAGACAAACACGGGGTCATATTTTCCGGTTTTCTCCACTTCATCTCTGTGCGTCTCCGCAGGGCCGGATTCCTCTCTCTGGCATGCTGATCTCTCGCATCGAAGACGGAGACATCCTCAGGAACGCCTTTGAAATATCTGGTAGGCCGTGTCATTTCTGACTGACACTGATACTAAGCTAAACTGCTCATAGTTTGTTATGATATGAAGCTTGCGTATTAGTCGTATTACGTTTGTCGTAACATTGCCTTTTTAATTAGTATTTGGCCTGCAATCACTATGAAAACCCTTGGTTGAAAGAAATTCCATTTAGCAACCATTTCTTTATCGTGTTTGTGTGTGTTCTGCAGGCAGCCAGTGTGAGCGGATGCAGGTTGCATGCAACAGCCCTCAGGACCTGCAGGAGTGGCTGGAGCTCCTCACAAAACACACTCTCACGCACGGCCACGCTCACGCCCCTGCTGGCACGGCGCCCGCGCTCAAACGGCAGTCGGTTTGTCACACGGTAAGCTAGCGCCGGTTGGACAGGCGTCTGTATCGCTAATGGCGCATCATTTTATACCATTGTCAAGGTTTAAAGCCTCACATCCACGAGTCACTTTTTTAAATAAACGTCTGCTGCAATCGAAGAGTGTAGTACTATTGGCTTTGTTTGCATTCATTACATTCACATGTTTTTATAGAAAAAATATAATGTATAGTATAATGTGTTAACGTTACAAAGTAAATAATTATAAAGGAACCACGTACAGCTGAAACTACAAGATAAAAGCCTTTCCAGTTTCCATCAAGTGCTACCTTGGTTTAATTTTCAGTTAATTTAACAGTTTATTTAAGTTAGTTTAGTAGAACTGGCCAGTTTCTACCAGTATACACACATGCCCTCTTGTATAAACAAGCCAATGAGTCTTGGTCTCTACAGTTCAGTGGAGTCTGGCCCCACCGTGGCCAGTCTGTTTTCTTGTGCCGTGTTGTCAGTTTTCTACGCCTGGTGGATGCTAGCATTTAGGCTAGCCGCACTTTGGTTTACTTTACAAGGTTTCCCTCCCCTCCCCTCCCTGCCCTAGTTACCCTCCCTTCCCGCCACGCCCTCCAGACAATCTGAATCTTGCGGAGGGAGCATGGGCTCGCCCTACCACACCCTCCCCCACCTCTCCTCCGCCTCCTTCGGGGCAGCCCAGAACGCGGGGCCCATGTGGGGGCCCCTGGAGCCACCCAGCACCCCGAAACCCTGGAGCCTCAGCTGCCTACGCCCTGCACCTCCCTTACGCCCGTCCGCTGCTCTGTGCTTTAAGGAGGTACAGCCCTATGAACTAACCCCAATTTAATACAATGTTATTAAAATCCAGGGTGATATTCTGGAACATTCCCATTCTGGAATACCTTGCAAATACTATTACTTACTAATATAGTACAATTTATAAACACAGTGTATGTTAAAAGCATTCTTATACAGCTACTGCTAGACATTTTACACCTATTGTATAGTGGTAGCATGTAATTTCTGACCACAAGGAAGCAGTGATTAGCACAAAATGCTCTAAGCGATTTCATAGGGGCCCTAGTTTCCCAGGCAATGCGCAAGTCCACGGCGCAAGTCAATCTAAGGTGTGGCCAATTTCGGGACGGCGGTAAGCAAGAGCAACAGCAACAGCGGCACAGTTGTAAAAGGGTTGGATTCTAATGAATACATTGTCAGTAGAAGTGGCGTTGGCTGTCTTCAAGTACGGCCAATCAAATCAGCTCTTCTCATTCCCTGTAACAGCAGCGCGCTCTGTCTCGGCAAACAGCCATTTTTGTAATAGTCGACAAAAGTCCATCAGGAAATTAGCAAACACATCCAGGCGAGAGAGAAACCACCTTGTGCCTAACGAAATTGTCTTTACATTTGCGTTAGCGCTACCGCCGGCCTTGCGCCGCCTGGAAACTAGAGCCCGAATTCTGCGCATGTATACACGTATGGAAATACCCTGCCTTACACATTATGACAACTGTCATTTCCTGCCTGTAGGACATGAGTAAGAGTCCTAAGAACATGAAGAAGCTTCTTCCTAAAAGGAAACCAGAGCGGAAACCTTCAGAAGAAGATTTCACTGCCAGGAAGAGTGTGTACAACTAACACCTGTCTCCAAACCAAAGTCCCGTGAACCACACCTCCAAATGTTCCCTCCAACACACAGACAGAGCTGAACCACACCCACATACTCCCCTTTTCAGAATCCCAGTCGATTATTACTACACAGGGATACTACCCAGTTCATGAGTGTGCATCTGCATATACAAGCTATTTGCCTTAGAGAAGGTCGTGTGTTGTAATAAAAAGACATTTTACACGTTTCGTAACTATTTATTTTTAAGATGTGATAAGATAAGTATCAAACATGACAGAAGCCACTTTGTTGGCATATTCTTCATCTTTTCACATGATTTTCTGCAACCGTTCATCCACCTCTCCATCCCTCCCTCTTTCCCCCCACCTCCTCCGTCTGTCCACAGGTACAGCGGCGCTGGAGGAGGACGCCCAAATCCTCAAGGTGATCGAAGCGTACTGTACCAGCGCCAAGACGCGGCAGACTCTCAACTCCAGTGAGTACATGGGCGCACGCACGTGCAAATCCATACATGTAATCAACCCCGCTCTGTGCTAGCTAGCTGGTTTGCTAACCGCTGTTTTTCTCTGCTTTTCCGATCTAACCGGCACCTCTCTTTCTCTCTCTTCTTGTCTCTTCCGGTTTCTGGAATCCACCCTTTCCTCATCCTCCCTCATCTGTACAATCGTTTCTTTCTCTTTTGTTTTGTTTAACTCCTTCTTGTTAAATCCTTCACCATGACTTCTGTCTTATTTTTCATTATTTTAAATAATTTTAATACATCCTGCTTTACACTGATTTTTTAAAATTATATTTTCTTTTTTGTATTAATTTTTCCATAATCCCTCAAACCCTGTACACGACTCATTCCCACTTAATATGGTTTGACCTGTACACCTATTTTATTTTGAATGGTTTGTTCCATTCCATTGCAATATAATTTGTTCAATTGTTGCACCACTCAATTATTTTACCAAATACAACCCACTTTTCTTTTGTGTTTGGTCACATTTGGTTTAAATTCTCTTTTTTTATAAAAAAAAATAATGTCATCTATATTTTCCCCCCACATATTTAATGGTTTATCCCACCCCTCCTCCATTTCATTATGGTTTACTCCACAACTCTTTATGGTGCAGCCTGGCAAGGGACTGACCTCATGCACAACCACGTGCTAGCAGACGCCAACCTCACTGTCCCCACGGACACTGGTGGCGCCAGCAACCTGCCATGCTCTGACCAACCCGAGGACTCGGATTATGACAGTATCTGGAATGCCCATAGTTACAGGACCACCTCTGTTTGTCGTAAGAATCTGACATTTCAGCCCTAGTCTTATTACTCAACCAGCTCAGTTAAAAGACAATTACTGACAAGATATTTACATATGCGTGTTATACTTCTTTCAGGAGGATTTGTACTGGCGCTTTAAAAAGAAATCTTACACCAAAGCCTGCCTTTACATCAATCACAATTACAATTAGGTCATTTAGCAGACGCTTTTATCCAAAGGGACTTACAATTACATGCTGTAAACATGTGACATACTTAAAGGTCCCATATCATTCTAATGTGTCCAATTGTCATGTTAGACTGTTTTAACACGCCCTAACTTGATTGGCTATCTTATTGGGAGTGGGAGGATAGGCCAGATACGATTGGTTGCAGTCGGGAAATTATGTCACACCTAGGGCCAAATATGACACAGTTGTCGGCTAAATGATATGCTAGACAGATTTCAGATTAGTCCCTTGAGACAACACAACTGACCACACTACTGGCAAACCTTTTAAGAGTCAGCCGTACCAGATTTAGTGCCGATTCTTTTAAGCTTTAATGCTTAAGGAAAATTGGACAGTTCTGGACATACAGGAAATTAAAATCAGGACACCTCTCTTCCACCTGTGGCCTTTCAGATTTAGCTATCCTGGTCCATCACAGCAACTGGCTCTCCATTTCTGTATGCTGTTTACTGTGTCATTTTGTAATGACGTCAAAATAGTGTGTACCATTGTGTACTTAGCAAATTAGAACTCCTATAAGACACATATATTTGTATTATAGGAATATGTTGTCTTTGTAGCCCACCCGTGATTCTGTATTGTTCAGGGATACAGTAGTAGTATACTGTATACTGTAAGTCATTTAATGGCTGCAGCGAAAATGGACTTAAGATGGACTTAAGAGTCTGTGACGTCACCCGTTGGTTTCTGAAGAGATGTTTTGAAGCTTTAGGAGTGCCTCAGTTAGGTTAGAATTGGAGTCGAATTTGCTGTTAACCCTCACACAGTTGGTGACTGGCTCATGTGATCATCAATGATTGCTTGCAAGATTCCAATCTTTAATAGGTAGTTTTAATAATTTTACTTACTTTTCTTCCATACTTTTAATAATCGCCCCTACACACTTTAGAACAAGTAGAGCAAATAGCAATTTTGACCATAACTTCTTATGGAAAAATTGTATTGACTTTGTTCTTCTAGATTGCCACTCTCATTGACTTCCGTTCATTCGGACATTATTTGCTCTGATTTGGAGCCAAGCGCCTGGTGGCCTGTAGAAGTACTGCATCTTACACTTCCACGTGGCTTCAGTGCCCAGCAGTGATGGTTGCCTCTCGCTCCAGAGCCCCTTCAAAACACTAAAGTACTAGAAACTAGTCTGTTTATGTCCATACGTGCATGTCTGTCTGAAGCCCTAGTGACGTTGTGCGCTTGTGTTACGGTGTGTGTGGGTGACACGGGCCTAGTAACTGTGGGGTTTAATGTCCGGCAAGGTTCTAGCAAGAAGGATGTCCACATGTTGTTCCCCGAGGAGGAGAAGATAATCGTGGAGGAGACCAGGAGCAATGGACAGACTGTGGTGGAGGAGAGGTGAGGATTGGTGGAGGAGGTCAAAGGGCAGGGACAGAAAGCTTGATGTACATACCTGTTGGCGGTCAGTTCGTTATTTCACCAGACAGATGATACAGTATAGTTTATTAGAGTTAGATTTTTAGCTTAACTTAGAGTTCAACATCGACAATAACAGGAAATGACCCCCCCCCATGGAGAAAATTAGGTCGTCATATAGAGTAGTAGAGATAATGCATAATATAGGAAGCGATAATGCATACTATGATACTATGTAAAAAATAAAATAAAGCTAGTTATATACAGTACCAAATACCAGAAACGCTTTTTTGTTTAGCACTCCTGTTGGAAACCAATATCAGTACATGTACACTACAGTAGTGTGATCTACAGAATCACACCAAACGACTGTATATTCTATTTAGTTACAGTAGACAATTTGTCACAACGTTTGCATTTTGTGTGTGTAAAAGTGTGTTGGGCTGTTTTTCTCTGTGCCTGCAGGAGTCTGGTGGACACCGTTTATAGTTTAAAAGATGAGGTGCAGGAACTTAAACAGGTGGGTTGATTGCTGCGTTAATAAACCTCGTATCTCACATAATGACAAGTTCATTTATTTTTATTTTTTACAGTGTACCATTAATGTAAGAGTGCTCCATCCATCTCTCTCTCTCTCTCTCTCTCTTGTGGTCCCCAGGACAACAAGAGGATGAGGAGGACGTTGGAGGAGGAGCAGCGAACACGGAAGGAGCTGGAGAGGATTGTCAGGAGGGTTTTGAAAAACATGAACGACCCCAGCTGGGATGAGACCAACCTCTGACCCGACAATGACCTTTGAACCCTGAGCTTCACAGTGAACTAAGGTCGCAGCTCTGAGCCAATAGGAAAAAGCCTGCCACCACCAAAGCCATCCGAAACTGACCGAAACGCTGTGAAGCCACACTAGCTGGTAGACACTTCCTATGTCTTCTCTTTACTACTTCCTGTTTTTTATCCTCAGCACGCTTAAGGGATTAAAAATTTAGCAGTGCAAAAGATTAGACTAACAAGGCTAATGTAAAACATTCCTTCTAGACAGATTTCAAGCGAGTGGTAACCTACAGAAAAGATCTTACTGAAACTCCCTCATTGTTGAATTTGTCAAAGTGAAATATAATTGCATATAAACCCTATTTTAAATTAACTGGTTTCACTTCTGTCAAAACAAACTGCCCCTCTGATTATTTGCAGTAAATATCAATTTGATATTGCTTTATTAGCATTTCTTCTTTTACTTTCTTTTTGTCGTTTTTATTGTCTAAAATCAGGGAATTTTTAGTAAACTGATAGGAAAAGTGATTTCTCAGGAATTCAAATCACCAGCCATGCCAGGCTATCCTCCAGCATGGCATGGTAAAATCTGACGTGCAAAGTTTAAATGTAGTTTATGGCGTTACCTGCGCACCCCGTCAACCTTTTAAGTTGGGTTGCACAAGTTGTCTGCTGTTGAGGTGCCCACGATCAACACATGATTACATGTGTTGATTACATGATTACATGATTACATGTGATATTACATGTTTTCTGAAAAGCATTTAAACTAACCCTAGAACCTAGAACTCCAAATTTCTGCTACCTGTTTGTTTGGAAGAAAACTATGCATGTGGCTGTAGGGGGAGGGGCAGAGACCAGTGTGTGGCTCAAAGAGCTGTGAGGAGAGGAGTAGAGAGCAGTGTCATCCACTCAGCACTTAGGTGCAGAAGGTTCACACGCTCTCAGCAGGGACGCAGGAAGTGGGGTGCTGGGTGCTGCAGCACCCCCTACTTTTGACGGGCTGCTACTGCAATGCAAAGTCGTTAAGAATATCAATATAAAACTTGGGTAGCATTTTTTAGTCGTAAGAAGTCGTCTATAAAACATGTTTATCAAAGGGTTAAAATTCACTCATTTTATTCTTTTAACAATGTTTTGATTACATTTTCGAAAGGGTGTTCACCTATCATTTCTCTTCCGGGGATGACGCACAAACACAAATCCAACGTCTGTGTTCTGTCGTCTGCTTTATTTTCTGCCACCTAACATCATACAAAATCTTATTTAGAACAGTGATTAAATAGCGACCAACATATGGTTGCCCATCAAAGTTGTGGGTTAGTCTGGGATATAGCCTACACACAACTAGCATTTGAGAGTCAATTTAGGTGTTAAAATATTGTTTATGTTCTGGACGGTGTGTAGTCAAGATCTATTTTATCTATTTTATGTTGTAAGCAATGTGTTAGTGCTGCTTTTTTGTCGGGTAAGCGACAGCGACAGTTTTTCTCCAGGGGGTTAAGCAGGAAGGCCCCTCCTAGTCATTATGCAATTTCAACACAAATGTCACTCCAATCCAAACATTTCAGCACCCCCAAGTGACAATGCCTTCCAGCGTCCCTGGCTCTCAGCGCTCCGAACCACGACACATGGTTGTAATGATGGTTTCAACCACAAGGGTAATTCCACACACGAATAGAGTGTGGCTTGTAGTAATGTAGAGTAATTATTGATCATCGAGTGTGGCACTAGGAACAGGTCTGTGGCAGTTTTTTTTAACAATTTATGCACGAGTATGTGAACTATGTAATTTGAAGTACTGAACTAATTTCCTGCCATGATAATGTGTGTTTTCTTCCTGTTAAAAATAACGGTAAAGCAATATATGACTGGAAAACACATCTTTTTTATGATTTTATGGAAATCTATACATATCTGAATTAATTCTTTTTTTATATTTATGTTTTTAATCTTTCTTTTTTTTTACTTTATGTGTAATACTATTCTAATAATTTTTTCTATGATTTACAAGATTTTTCATACGATTTATTGCTCTAGTAATTATCTGTACATAAACAAACAGTGATATTGTAAATCTACTAAACATTCTATAGTAAGTCATTAAGATTTGTTACATCTTTGCTAACACTTAAACACTAACGCAATACTAATGATTGAATTATAACAACACCAATGTAAGCTTTGTGTCAGATATTTCAAAAGGTAAAGTGTATTTAAATTAAGGATGACCATGTAAATGTACTGTGATTCAAAGACATCATTCAATTCTATTTATTTCAACCAGCTTCAATGAATAAAAGCTCTTAACTGAAAGAGTTCCTGGTTCAATAACAGCCATGTCAGTTTCAACATGCCATTTAGTCCACTATTTTAGACCGCTAAACAGTGATAGCTAACTTGTTATGTCCTTTGCAATTGGTTTAGTCATCATGACGTTTGCTATTGTTGATAGTATCTCTGCCGCTTGCTTTTTCCCTCTAAAATATTAACATTATTGGAATTCCTCTTTCCAACCCACATTTTTCCAAAAAAAAGCAGGAAAAAGATTCAAATGATCTCCTGAATATCAACAGCTTTCAGTTGAGTCCAAAGTGCCAATTTGCCACGGTTTCCTTATAAAACCTTTGAGTAAATCCACATCTGTTTGTGCAAATTGTCATGAAGACACCACACAGTACATGTAGGGGCTATAAAATAGAATATGTGGGTGGGAGAGGTGACAGGGGGAGCTGTGGCAGTGCCCCTTTCTGCATCCTCATAAGCTGTCCAGCCTGGGCACCGAGGTGTACATGTGTGCTGCCATTGTTGTCCGGGGCCACACAGCTCCATTGTCTGTCAGTACTCCTGGAGAGGAGGAAGGAGAGGGGATGAGAGGGGAAAGGTAGATGTGCAGGGATAGAACGAGAGAGGGAGAGAAATGGAGCCGTATGGCTGGGTGGATTATTTGGGAAAACCTGGGCCTTTTGTTTGCGCGGAGCAGAACTGAGGGCGGACATTTGTTGAAAATGCCATTTGGACTATACATTTACATGAAAACAAAGCTTTCTGATTGTATGTGTGCGTGTGTCAGTGTGTTTTCATCTCAGAGCAAGGGAGAGGATTTGCTATGGCGTGTCTTATCACCTTTGTCAATAAGGAAACACGCTCTTTTACTATTTATTCTGTAACTTGTTCACAATACCATGTTTACAAGTTGAAAGGTGACATTGGTGTTTATCCAAAAGACCTGCATAGAAACCACACACATTCCAAATAAACCTTTATTTCAGGATTTACCATTGGTGCTTTTGTTTCACAGAAGTAAAGCGATGTTGAACTCAAAAGTGAAGTAAAGTATTTTGAGTATACTATAAGGAAGATATACAAGGACTTTCAATAACACTTTAATAAGGGATGTCCAGAGGGTGCATGTCCAATGTCTTTTACATGTACACAGTCGGTGTCGCACGGTATTCTCAAATGGCAAGGCTGCAGATAACAGACTTCAGAGTTACCCTTGATAAACTGACAAGGCCTTTTGCAGGCTGATATGGGGATGGGGGGTGGGGGGGGAGCCTGCCCGCACATTGAATCAAAACGGAAGCCATATTATTTTGCAGGTCTCATCTGGAAAGCTCAAATGTCACTGCTTTTCACAGCGGAACCAGGCTCGGAAACATGAATAATTGATTGGTTCAGCCTTTTGTCTGGAGCAAAATATTTGTCCGGGAAGACAAAAGGCGAGCGGAGGAAAAGTATGAAAGAGCATCTGTGACACTAAGTCGTCTCCTGGGCTGCAGATCAACCCACCCGATACCAGCACTGTACTGCGGCAAGCCTTTGATAAGAACATGGGAAAATTTGGGTTCCTGTATTGAACCAATTAACTAATGAAATGACCCAAAAGTTTCAGATTCTATTGTGATTCAGCGGCTGTTGTCGGTTTGAAATAGAACACCTTTTCATTTGAGCGTGTTGTGTTCCGTCCTATGTAGGTTTAAGCAGCCTTTATCAGCCTCTTTCTGAGGCCTGTGTGTGTCGGTGTAAATATTTCTTCATTAAATTAATTTAACATTAAATTAATGAAACACTCTTAGCCAACAGGGAATGGAGATTAACTGTACTGACCTACTAAACAGGTAAAGCACCGTGGTTTTCTAAAGCAAAGATAAAGAGGGATAAAGAATTACTCCTGAATATGGCTTCCCCGCTAAGCCAGTTTCCCAGTTTAGTTTTCTGCTTACACCAGAGGGTTCTGGGTGTAAGCTCCGCTCCATGACATTGACATTGTGATGGAAAGACATTTTGGAAAAAACATTAGTCGTGAACCTAAGATCAAAACACACACACACATACACATACATACATGAGTAAATGAGTAAACGTCGGACTTAGGCTTGTCCTCACATT
Source organism: Percopsis omiscomaycus (assembly GCA_027575585.1). Lineage (NCBI taxonomy): Eukaryota > Metazoa > Chordata > Actinopteri > Percopsiformes > Percopsidae > Percopsis > Percopsis omiscomaycus. The sequence continues at coordinate 1,835,700 of JAODLI010000012.1, read as the reverse complement.
GGTGCTTTGAGTGTTACCCCTCAAAGCACCATTTTTCTCTCTGCCGTTCTTTCACTCCTGACCAAAGCCTTGCCATTCATTTCCAGCCTCTGCAATTTTCCTCTCCATCAGAACAGAGGAAGAGAGCGCAGAGGAGAGAAAGATGACAAAAGAGACGGAGGAAATCGCAGGGTCTCCTGTCTTCGTGGCCCCGCCGTTTATTGTTCGGCACAGCCGAGCAATAATTTTGTCAGTGGGTTTAAAACTAAAAGCCCGTTTCGACGTCCTCCTGAAAAGAAAAGCGATAAAAGGGGGCGGGTGGGGGGGGCTTTTCAGTGCCGCTGAATGAACAAGTGAAAGGAGGAATGAATCCCTCTGGTGAGTTTGGAGCGAGGGCCCTTTTTTGTTTCCCTCAGCTCTGCATGGTAATCAAATTGGAGCCAAAATGAAAAAGGGAGTTTTCTATAAAAAATAAGGGCCTTTGTTGGCTTTGGAAAGGCAGGTAATTCATAAACAATAAGCCGACCCGCTTTGTTTGGGCTATAATGTATTCCTGCTGCTCTGAAAAGGGTCTCTCTTTCTCTTTCTCTCTCACTCTCTCTCGCTCTCTAGCCTGACGCACACACACACAAGCCAGGGTAAACGCCACAGCTGAGAGAGAGATAGGATTCACTTATCCACACAGCTGCTAGCGCTTTTGCTTCATAACTCTCTTCACTTCTCTCTGTCTGTTTCTCTCCTCCATCCTCGCCCACGTTGCCTCTCTCTCTCTCACTCTCATATTTACAGATTCTTTCATTATTTTTCTCAGCTCCTGGTCGTTGATTCGACTACAGGGGCACAAACTGTATCATCTGTATTGTGTGTGTGTGTGTGTGTGTGTGTTTGTGTCTCTGGCAACCAACAGGTGTTACAGTGGACTACGAATGTCAACAAGGGGACGACAGGTTCAGTTTCGAGGGGAAGCAATCCTATTTAGATTGTCTATTATCATTTTATATCTATACTATGATTGATCTAGTAATCTACACATGCTCACACAGACGTGTTACTTCGGAGAAAGAGGACTTGGGAATTGTGGAATACTGTGGAATGCTATGGAATCACAGGACTGATGGATATTAACAGGACAATTCTGTCCATCGTGGAACGGAGTCAGACTTGGTGGAGCTATACTGTTCGTGTCCTTGACCGCACTTCAACTCAAACTGGACGATGGATCACTAAGCAAGACATTTATTTAGTTTTTTTGTTGACTTTTTAGCATCAGTCGGTAAATAACGCTCTGTATTCTCTGGACCGATCCAGTTCCAGATATTGAACTGGATCTAATATGCATTCTAGACAGAGAGTAAATTACAGGAGGGATTCATGATGACAATGCACAGGGTTTGAGTGTTTTGGTGACGTTTGTCATTGCTTTTATGGAGAGGGAGAGTACGATTTTGCATGAGGAAAGCAAGCATTTGTTAGCAGATAGAATCCAGTCCCCTGACAAATGTATTTAAGTACATTTGTAAGTACAGTATGGGAACTGTTAAATAGGCTACAGATGGAAATGGATACAAATTGTACCTAACCTAATTGATGTACTAACACAGGTGTTTCATCTGGCACATGCTGAATCTACCGGAATACATCAGCTACAAAGCAAACAAGACCTTTGACACAAGGTAGGAAAATGTTTTTTTTTTAAATTATTTAATTGGATCTTTCGAGCTTACCTTTAACCAATAAGAGAGCAGATTTGACCTGTGTCCATTCACATTACAGGCTGTGTGCGTCAATGTATGAATACGATATAAAATGCCTGTTGCCTTTCCTTTGCCTTTTGGTATACAGACAACATTTTGCTCTTGATGTCTAATTATGTTCACTTCCTGTTCATTAGATGGCATGTAGTTCTCCTGTACAGTCTGTTGTGTGCAAAAGGTAGAATTGCAATACAATTAGTGTTGCAAAACAATGCTTTTATTTGCTGCAAACTCCAAGATAGGAAGACATTGTCGCGATTCGCTGAGGTGAATTTTTGTGCGTCGTTGTAGGTTTTGCATTGGTTGAGACAATTGTTTGCGCAATTAAATGGGATTGGTTTATTAACATGATTAAAATTTAAATGTCTCCGTGCTTAAAAAGGAAATATTTTATCTATCCTGGTTGTGAACGCAAGGTTAGAAGTGCAAGAACTTTGCTGTCATTATTTGCTCTATTTTCAGGGAAGTTATGTATTTATTAATTGTATCCACTAGATGGCAGCATATATTAACAAACACAAAGCTTCAGTTCTGTAATTCATAACGCCCCGTTAACTTGTGTTTCTGCCCACTATTTTGTTTTTAATTGTAACTGTATTAACTGTATTTAAGCATAATAATATAGTTTATTTCTTAACTTATTTCTAACTCGTATGTTTAGGCATTAGTCACTTTTCCATTCTAATCTAATTAGTCGCTAGATCAAGAGAAATGGTAAAGTAAGTTATAAATTAAGAAGCATATTGGTTAAAAAGGAGTCCTTGAGTCAATCCAGAGTTACAGCTTTCTTTGGATCCTAAAGATCTATTTTGTAAACCTATTAATTCTCTGTGTAACTTGTCATTGACTTACCAACAGAATAAAGTGCATTGAACACACCATATATCAAAACAGAAAGTGTACCGTTTTGATACACTATACATAGTATATACCTATATTCTTCACTAGAGGGCGCTGGAAGTTTACGTATGGATAAAAGTACTTACCTGTCTTCAAGATATGGCAACTATATTAGACTTTTATCCATCCTTCCTAATGCGTGTCTCGTGAAGCACTGAAAATACTGACCCAGTAAACCAGGGGAATAAACATTAAGCGTCCCTGTTCAGTGTGATTGAACAAAAGTTGATTATAGGTTATTAAAGTAGGCTATAATTTCTGGACAACTGCATTGCGTTCTAGTAATAACAATGCTGCAAACCATTTCTAAATCATTATCCTGGTGAGGGTCCAGTGATTTCAAGTTAAGTGAAAAGTTTAAGCATTAGCATGGTTCTACTCAGGTGGAGGGAAGGGGGGGGGGTTTAGTTAGCTCAGTGTAACTCAGTAGACAGCTATATTTTCATATTACTACAAGATACAGCCACATTCAGACAGGCCACTGGACTGTAGTCTTCTATGAGTAGTCCTGTTTGTAAAGGAAGAAAGAAAGATTGTAAAGAAACTTGGGAATTTTTTGCCTAATGCAGCGAATAGATATTTAGCCGTCACAAGCCCTGACACCTATAAAAGGCATATATAGAGGAAACATTAGACTTCCCTGGGCCGCTCATAATACTTGCATTATGTTATTTCCCAAGCCTCCGTTTAAACCCATCGTGCTATAATGCTGAAACCAGCGTAAGTGGAATAAAGACTGCCATTATGTGAGTTCCAAGTCAAGACCTCTTAGCATGAACATTACTCCACCACCATTAGCTTCCATTTTGAGGTGTGACAGTATTGTTAGACAGTGTTTTTTCCCTCTCTAGAGGTCTTAAGGTTAACCATTCTAGACAGTTAAAGTAGGAAAAAATGAGGGCAGAGGCTAAAGAACGGACCACTGTGTTGCGGGAAAGGTTAGCAAAGCATGTAGAATGGACGTTTGGTGATGTTGCCTCAAATAGCCAACTTTAAGCGGCTGAGTTTGCACTTACGCATTCTTCTTTAACCATAAAAACTGACACAATGTGATATTTGGATTCTTTTTTACACCGTTAGAAAAACACAGTAAAAACATAATTCACTGAATCACTTCGACTGTTAGCTAAAAGGTTTTGTCTCTAATCTGTAATAAGACATTGTTCTGTTACCTTTTAAGATATCTAAATATGGTTCAAAGTATATATGTACTTCACATCTTTTGTGTAGTATTGTTACATCTCTTAGCCTGTTATTCTGATCCTATTATTATGTTATTTAATGAAGAATTATTTTAGAATGTAAAACACACACTCAGAAATAGAAATGAAAAGGATACAAATGCTTGTCGCACCAGAGGTACCCTTTTGAGGGACATTTGTGTACCCTTGCCTCTTTCTGGTGCACTTCTGGCTTCTTAATGACCAATATTGTACCTTTGAGGGAACATTCTTCAAAAGTGTACCTCTAAGTACAGAACTGTTCTTGTCTCGTCCTTCCATTTTTGAGTGTGTAATATTCAGTATTAGGTGAATTTTCCAATAAATAGAGGAGTTACAGTTACAGTTGCCGTGTCTCACACATTTTCCAACCGTCCATTTTCCATATTCTGCCCATTAATCTCCGCCTGTATAGAGACATTAAGTAGTTCTCTCCTCACCAGAGTGCTGTGCGCATTAAGCAAGCTACAGTATCCAGTCCGACTAGATGGTCAGGACCAATTACATTGATTTTAAAGGAGCTATGTTGTTTGCATTAGCGGGAGAGAATGTGAGTCCTGTTTTCTATGTTGTTAAGTGGAAATTGAGAATTAAGCCTTCAGGGGCTATAATGGAGAGAATGCTTCATGGCTAATGTAAAACTTTTTTCACTACCTATAATATTATAGATGTGGCAAATCATAAATTGGGATTTTTTAAAATTAGGCTTTACAGTGTATTTTCTTGTTTGGTTTTGCATTTCTTAGCTCAAATGCTTTAACTGTATGTGCTGCAAACTATTGTAGCAACTGTAGCGGGATTACCACACACCGGTATTACTACAATACAGTTCATTTAATTTTATTGTTAAACTGCAGAACTACTGGTTGTAACTCTTTCATTGGCCCATTCCTACAGACAGGAACATCATTTGTGTTAGGGGGGGGGCAGTACTGTATAGGCCTACGTGGCTGTTGTTGGATCCATTCGTACAGCTGGCAAGGAGCGTATCATGGCTGTCTCACAACAAGGCTCACCTCAAAATAATTTCTTAATCCATTAATTGGCGTGGCGCGGCTTTCGGGGCAAGGCATTCTGTTCAATATGTTTTTCAGAGATGCATATTAATCATATAAAGTGATCCTTTGTACTCAGGTTGACAGTAGCGAGGAGGGCTTTTAGACACACACACACACACACACACATACACAGGCATGTGTGTGTGTGTGCCGAAGGCAACACGAGTGTATTATTTTCCCTGAAGAGTGTTATTTTGCTGTCAAGGTCTGATGGCAACGTGCCAACACATGTGACGGAGACAGATCATCCTGTCTTCATACAGAGAGGAGGTCTGGCTGGCTGGCTGGGAGATAGATAGACAGCCAGACGGACAGACAGACCCATTGTGATGTTATAGTTGAGACCATTTTGATATTTAACCATGGAATACTACTGGATAAACATAAAACAAAACAACAATATTGTTCCCAGATGTAAAACTATAAACCATAAAATTATGACATTAGAGATGTCTTTTCTAATATTTAAATTAACAAGGAATGGGTTTACTGTAGGTTGTTGGTTTTTAAAACTTCTTTTACCCATGCTTTACAATTCTTTAAATGCATGGGAGCATATCCTTAACGTGATTTGGACGTAAATTTGGATGTGATTTGCTGTTGTACTGGACTCGGAGACTTTGATGGCTATAGATTAGCAGGCCCACTGCTACGGACCAACTTTCAGATTTCAGAACTGACCGAGGAACAGCGAACTCATCCCACCGTTCCATCTGTTCGATGTGCCTCTCTCCCATTTTTAATATCTCTCACTTTCTTTTGCTCTGCCCTTAATCTACTCCTTATCGACTCGAGAGAAACAGAAAAAAAATCCTCAAACAAAACCACCAAGAGCGAAAACAAAAGGGAAATAATTAAGAACGTGTCATTAGCGGTTTTGTTCCTGTGATGCGCTGGCCACCCCCATCAAATGATGGAGAGCAAGATTGCGCACATACCAGCCTATAGACAGAGTCCCGCTTCAAGAAAGGCAGTTTAATTTAGATAATTATCTCGCAAATAAACCACAAATTCCTTCCTTCTTAATTACCTGTCTTGGGGTGCCGAGCGACACAACAAAAAGCAGAACCAAAGAGTTCTTTGTTCGTTTCTTCTGGCAGGTGGGGGGGGGGGGGGCATAAATTGGTTACACCCCTGCTGAAAAAGGCCAGATAACCCTTTGAAGGAACAAGCACTAAAGCATTTGATAGGTTAATGGGGAATACTGTTAGCATCCACGGTTGTAATTGGACATCATAAATCTGAAACAGGTGATGGGTGAACAAAAGACCCGTATTGTCTGGGCGCCTTGGCCACAGTGTGACTCGTTAATCCTTCCCCCCTCTGAATGGCACTATCTAAGAGTTCCATATAGAGTTACAACAGGAGAGGCACGGCTACTGAGTCTTACCCATTGATCCTGTATGTGTGTGTGTGTGTGGGCCCAAGATGGGTCTAATAAAGACTAGACTAACTAAAGGTGATTCTGTCAGTAGCTATTAACCTTGGCTTTATAATGACACATTCCCTGATTAGCTTCATCTCTTCCAGGCCTGACATTTTGAATTTAACATTTGCATTTTTTGTATTTTTTTCTGAATCAGACTTAATTACAATTTATACTCATTTTTATGCCTTTACGTGTTCGAAATGACCTGTTAAAGTTCCTCATTAAAGACAGACGTTTTAGCCAGCCCCTTGCCTGACATAGACTTTTACCAATTTAAATTCTGCCTAAATCTGTTTTTACCAGATGCTACAGTATTAAAGGTCAGGGAACACAGGCAGTGAGTTGATAAACTATTGTGTTAATATTGAAGCAGTGGGTTAAAACACATAGCTCAATCATGCGTATGAAAAGTCCACTTTAGTGTTTTAATCAACACCTGAGCTACAGTATATTTCAAATAGACTGCCTGGCCCAAAAAAAAAAGGGTCACACACTTAACATTTTTCATTGGACCGCCTTTAGCTTTGATGACGGCGCGCATTCACCGTGGCATTGTTTCAACAACCTTATACAACGTCACGTTTATTTCCGTCCAGAGTTGCATTCATTTTGAACTGAGATCTTGTATTGACGACGGGAGAGTCGAACCACTCCTTAAAGTCTTCTCCAGCCTGACATGCTAGTTTGTTGTGACAGCACCATTAAGGCGCCATTAAACAGCGAGTTATCCCAAGCCACTCATCTTGACATGACACACTGGATATCATCAGAAATCCGCTGCTTATTAACAGAGCACTGTAGGTGGGAGATAAACCTATTGCGCTTTTTAAAATAAAATGGGTCATTGTCGATATGCAAACACATTACGCTGTGCGGATATCGTTTGATAAGCCTTAGCTGTAGCTCCAGCCCAGGTGTGATGGACAGCTGCTGTTGACCAGCACGCACGCACGCACGCACGCACGCAGACACGCACGCACGCATATCCAACCAGCGAGTTGGGAACACCTGAGGTGGACCAATATTTGTGTTGCGCCCGTCACGTATTTGTCAAAGTCCTCATGCCACTCTCAACGCTAGCAGGTGTGAACAGCTCTTCTGTCGAGAGGGACGCTATCAGAGAGAGAGAGAGAGGGGAGGGGGGTGGGAGAGAGAGCGAGGGGGGCAGATCAATAGTAGGGAGAGTTGGGATAATTATGGCTGTTAGTCGGGAGAAGAGAGCCGCCAGTCTCCTCTCAGTCAGAGTCTCTTATCACTCTCTGCCCTACCATTATGCCTTTAAATGCCAGCCTACACCCATGGCACACGTGTGTGTGTGTGTGTGTGTGTTCCTCTCCTTTTCTCGTCTCTACTTTCCTATGCTCCTCTCCTCTACTCTCTTCTCCTCTCCTCTCCTCTCATTTCATCTCCTCTCCTCATCTTTTCTCCTCTCCTCTTCCCTTCTCTCTTCTCCTCTCTTTTTGGTGATGCCAGGAAGAGGAATTTGCTCTTGTAGATCCGTGCTCTAATTCCTCAGAGAGAAGGGGGGGAAAAAAGCACAAGAGAGAGAAAGTGAGAGAGATTGTTGATTGTCCAGCCAGCTGAGATTATCTCTACGTACGCACAAACACACACACAGCGGTGTTAAGGTTGTCTCGTCGTACATAAGACGCAGATGAGAGTGGATTAGTTTGGGCTCTATAGATGACAGCGGTTTGTCCCCGCGAGGCTGTTTGCTGTGGTTTATGGAGCAGGATTAGCCGCGGCTGTGTGTGTGTGTGTGTGTGTGCGTGTGTGCGTGCGTGTGCGTGTGCGTGTGTGTGTGAGAGAGAGATGTGGGTTGGTGATAACTGCTCAAGGCAAAGCTGTCAAATAGCCGCCCGATGTGTGTTCCTCTTGTGTTGCTGTAGGTGGCTGCAAACATGAAGCGTGTACACACACACACACACACACACACACACAAATGTCGACTGCTATGCAAAATTTGTTTAGAAACTTCACTCAAGAAGGACATACTCTGTCGGGTTCATGTGTGTGTTTCTTAATGTATGTGTATATTTGATGTACTGTGTTGCCATTCACGACGCAGGAATTAAAATACTTCCTCTCTGGGAGCTTCAGAAATGTTCTATAACATGTTGTGTGTGGCAAGCAAAATCAAACAACTGCTGATTTGAGTATAACAAGAAGACAGGAAAACACAAACAGCGCCCCCCCCCCCCATTTACCCTGCCCTTCTCCTTGCGTGCCATTCAAGCCTTCCTCCAATTAAAAAGCATTGGCAGCTGAAAACAGCATCTTATTTACCATATTAATTAAAAGCTGCTGGCAGCTACAAAGAGCAGGCTCGCAGCTGGGAGGAGACGAGAGCGCTGGGGGAACGGCGGGCGGGTTTGATTTGTTGTCTTGCTAATGTGACACCTATTATACAGGTTAGACCCCCATTACACGCTGCGTGGCAACATATGGAAATGATGCATGTGCATCTGAGTGTTTTTAATATCGTGTGCGCCGCGAACACTGCGCATTGCCTTCAAAGTGCATCTTTGAAGGACTGCACTGCATCTCGTTTTTAAAAAAAACGTTAGTTTTGTACGGTGGCAGATTCCACCTAATTTTTTTTATATATATAAATAAATGCCAGTTTTGCGATTAATGGTCATGAAAGTCTTTCCATTTGCAGTTGTGATAATGGTGTCTGGGTGCGACGTTTGCGGATAAATTATGTTGCGTGGCGCACATGTTGCGGCGACTTCACATCGAATTGCAGCAAAACAAACGGCGTTGACACAAAATTATTTTCACAACTGCACATTTTGACCACAGACAGACACTTTGATACAAGAGATACAAACAAAAACCCTTAAAAACAGAAACCGACGCGCGAGAAATGGCGAGTTAGAAGTATCATTAAAGTATGGCTTTTAAAAAAAATCCATCTGCCCGTATTGATCAGCTCAGGCAGAAGACAAACTACAGGGCAGTCAGCCACGCACGCACACATGCGTTGAGGGTAGCCAAGCGTCAGTTTGATGGCTGTTGACAGGGCAACATTTATCTAGATGACTGAAGGTGTGTGTGTATGTGTGTGTGGGCAGGTCACCACAGTGGACTTGACAGACAGCTGACTGAGATAAGTCGCGGAGAAGCTAATGGAGGCAGAAAAAAAAAGAAAGAAAAAAAAGTGCTCATGTTCATTACATGATATATGTTTTGTTATGGCTCGTTTAAAAACAGGGCAGCTTTGGAGTTTTCCAAAGTAGCAAACATCATTTAGCTATGTTAAGTTTGATACCTTCAAGCTAACCTGGTCTCCAAATGACATGAAGCTCAAACTCAAAACTAAATACAATACTAATAAAATACTAATAATAAAATAATACAACTTTACTGTCCAGCCGAGGCCAAAAACTCATCTTTGGTCTCACCAGACATAAAAACAACATTGCAGCACCTCTCAACACATTACTACAGTTAATACAACAATACAACAATACAACACGCACCCAGTGTACAATATTCTTTCTATGCCCAACGGTGCAGGTTAGTGCAATTTATTCATTAGTTTTACTGCACTAGGTATAAAAGTATATATATAGATATTTTTGTTTACCAGAGGTACTCTGGTCAACAGCTGCTCCCTTCGCCGCCCCAAAGGGAGCAGCTTAAACTCGGCTTGGAGGGGGTGTTTAGTGTCACCAATGATGAACAAAGCTTTCCTATGTAGAGCTGAACTGTAAAGGTCATCCAGTGACTTTTGTTGCCGGTCTATTATCTTCCTGGCCAGCTTGTATTTGTTTATAAGTGTTGAATGTCCAAACCAGACAGAGATATTAAGAATCCTCTCTTATCAGGCTGGCATACACTTTCTCCAGGATGTTTTGCCTGACCCCAAACTCCTTCAGTTTTCTGATTAAAAACTGTCTCTGACTGGCTTTCTTTCATATGGAATCAACATTTTCAGTAAAACTCAACTGTATCGTTCATACTTTATGTGTACCTAAATGCTTAAAACACTTTCCACTGTTTGACCACAGAGTCTAAGCAACAGGGGCGGTTCTGCATGATTTAAAATAAGCTCCTTTGTTTTTACAGTGTTGATTGACAGACAGCTGGACCTACAAACAAACAAGGGTTTTGAGTTAACACAGCTGATGGTGAAGGCGTGCACAGACCCTGGGTGATTGAAAAGTTTTGTTGCACCTTTTCATGATTGGTTATAGTTTGATTGGTCTTTTTGAGTGCATACACTTTGCAGCATTGCTCTGCCCCACTTCAACCTGAGACTAGGTCTAATCAACCAACACCCGTGGGGTTTGCGAGGCTTTAAAATGCGCACAGCAGTGGCGTTCGAGAAAAGGAACAGCTGCTGGTTTACACTGCCTTCCTCACGTTCAATGCGCTTACACCCGGCCCGTCCGTCACACCGTAGCGGCAAAGTTGAGCGAGAGGACCCAAGACGTAATGGGCGTCCGTAAACATGCCCGCTTAGCCTTCTCGTCAGCGGGAGTTAGCCGCAGGGCGGTAATTCGAAGGAGAACCCACTTAGCAGTAACCAGGGCTACGAGGAGAGGAAAGGGGAGGAGGAGAGAAGGATGAGAGAGGACGAAGATGAGCGTAAAAGACAGTTGGCGCTATAATAAAAGGGACGGGGGGAGGGGGTGTCCTCCGCCTCTTCGTCGCCTCACGCCGTATCCGTCTTCATCCATCGCTAATGTCACACACACACACACAATCACCATCCTCCATAGGTAGAAACAAACACACACACACCTGTGCATTATGTACAGGCACATAATGATGTATGTATAGCATGTACACACATAGAAATTATTTCAATCTCCATCTCACTTGTTTGTTTATGTATGTATGTATGTATGTACAGTATGTATGTATGTATGTATGTACACACACACATAAAATAAAAAATGTAAAACATTTTGTCCATGGCTCCACACACACCTAATAAAATTAAAGTAAGTAAGTAAGTAAATTTTATTTATAAAGCACATTTATAGCAGGGCTGACCAAAGTGCTGTACATGTTAAAAA
>JAODLI010000012.1:1804408-1815119 GCA_027575585.1 Percopsis omiscomaycus | reverse complement strand
CTAACCCCTACCTGCTCCTTGTAATAGCACCATGTAATTGTAAGTCGCTTTGGATAAAAGCGTCTGCTAAATGACCTCATTGTAATTGTAACATAGCCAAGGTTTTTATCCAACTGAAAACAATCATTATTCAGAAAGCATTTAAGTTTAATTGGTGCCTGACTCAATGACTTGTTAAGTCATTATAATTACTTATTTATTATTAAGTAACAACATAATAAAAATATACAACATGGAACTATCTGCTAAGGAGTGACAGCCCACCCATGGGAAGGTCTTAATGGGCAATTTAAACACTTCTTGGACTTGTGCGAGTTGTAATGTGCACTCTGTATCTTTCAGGTGATGCTGTGCAAGTCCCTGAGGGATACTAGCAGCCGACTGGCTGAGCTGGGCTGGCTCCACAACAAAGTCAGGAAGTACACGGACGTCAGGAGCCTTGACCGGGCCTTTGGGCTTGTCGGACAGGTGTGTGTGTGCGTGCGTGGAATTGGTATAATAGAGGAATTAGTACGACATGCTGTATTTTCCACAAGACGCAGTGTGCTATCTGCTAATATTACCACCGCATCTCCCTCTCCCAATCTCTCTTTATCTTTCTATGTCGCCTGCCCTCCCTATATCTGTCTCCAGAGCTTCTGTGCCTCCCTCCACCAGGAGCTCAAGGAGTACTACAGGCTGCTCTCAGTGCTGCACTCGCAGGTAAAACCCTAGAGAGGAAGGGGTGACTAGAGGGTTTACAGGAGTACTCAACCTTTACGTTCTAATGAGCCTGGAGAGCTTGCAGTGGCCTTGCAGTTATACTTCACCCCCAACCACCACACGCACCGGAGCACAAGCTAGAAGCATCAGATGACTCATGATTTACTTGTTTATTGTTAGAAACAAAGTTTACCACACAATGCCCTGTGTGTGTGTGTGTGTGTTAGCTGCAGGTGGAGGATGACCAGGGCTTGAACCTGGGTGTAGACGGCAGTCTGACCTTGAGGAGGTTGCTGGTGTGGACTTACGACCCCAAGCTCCGGCTCAAAACGCTAGCCGCACTCGTCGACTTCTGCCAAGGTCAGCTTCTTCAGCACACTCCTACTGAGGTCTAATTATGATGACTATCATCCTTATTGATTTGTATCTCGGTCCGACGGTACACGCGTGTCTGGCTTTTACTGTGTACGTAGGTCGCAAGGGAGGCGAGCTGGCGTCGGCGGTCCACGCCTACGGTAAAACCGGAGACCCCCAGATGAGAGCCCTGGTGCAGCACATCCTCAGCCTGGTGTCACACCCCATCCTCAACTTCATGTACCGGTGGATCTACGACGGAGAGCTGGAGGACACCTACCACGAGGTGTGTGTGCACACACACACACACACACACACACACACACACACACACACATACACATTCTAACATGATGGCAATAAACCCTTGGTCGTGTGTGTGTGTGTGTGGTGTGGTACAGTTCTTTGTGGCCTCGGACCCCAATGTGAAGACGGACCGGCTGTGGCACGACAAGTACTCGCTCAGGAAGTCCATGATCCCGTCCTTTATCACCATGGACCAGGCCCACAAGGTACACACACACACACAGGAAGTCACTTCCTGTAAGACATGGTGATTAATAGGCGTTTGTGATGCACTGTGTGCATCACAAACGGGGGGACCCGGGGGGAACGGGGGGATGTATTTCCTTTTGGTTTTGTGCTTTTTACAGCCATTAATGTAATAAACATTTTTACATTTAAGTTTAAGTTTGTATTTAAGGTTTTATGTCGTATTGTGTTTGTCATAATAAAGACCCTCCCTCTCTCGCCCCCCACCCCCCAGGTTTTGCTCATAGGTAAATCCATTAACTTCCTACATCAGGTGTGTCACGACAGAACACCGCCCGGCAAAATCACCCCAGCCTCCAAGTCAGCCGACAGCCCTAAAGACGGTAAGTCTGCTGTTTCTCTCTCCTTTTTTTCTTTAATTGACTATTTATAATCTGCTGTCTATGTGCGACATTCACAGGACGTTTAGGTCAAGCAGTGACGCAGCAGTAAGCATAAAAAAAACCTGATGCCTGATTCAAATTCTTCGATTCCAATACTTGGGCCCGCTACTGTTGACGTGTGTACTATTTTGGCCATTAGTTCCCACAACTCACCTTGCTTGGTGGTATTTGTGCTGCTCTGGGGGCCCAGCTCGCCACTGTATTGACCCTGCCTGATATAGACGCAGTGGTCAGGCATTAATCAATGCTCTTAACGCTCACTGACCCTGTCCTTGTATGCTTTTGGTTATGAGCAGGATGGAGATATATTTAGACTTATTCTATTGATTTTACAGCCTCTGTTTTTTCCTTTTAACCAGCACTTGATCCAAAGCTTTCTCGCCTTATCAATCTCTTCACTTTATTTTAAGTGATTGTCCAAAGATAAGTGGCTTGTTTGGACACACTGAGACTGGAAGAACTTTCAGACGCTTGTTGTGACAAAGTGAATGTCTGTCATTGCTCCCTTTTGATACCTGCTTCCGTTTATTGGCCACACAAACCAGATCTAGCTGGTTAGACCTCCTTCTCTGGTTGTAGTTAGAAGAACTCTAGGAGAGTCGGGGAGATGTCAATCAAGCAGGATCTGTCTACGCTAATAGTCTAATCAGCCACCTTCACTCAAGAGCTGTGTGGGTGGACAGGGGCTTTAAAGGGGACACAGTGAGATGAACCCTTTCCATCGTCCCCCACATAGCTGCAGAGCTGCTGTCTGACCTGGAGGGGGCGTTTCAGGGCAAGATTGGCGCGGCCTACTTCGACACCAGCAAATACCTGCTGGATGTGCTCAACCAGAACTACCTGCTGCTGGACCACCTGCAGGCCATGAGGAGATACCTCCTGCTGGGCCAGGGAGACTTCATCAGACACCTCATGGATCTGCTCAAGTCAGTGGGACGGACACGCACACACACACACACACAGAGAAATGTGTTTGTCTTCATAATAATACACACACTTGAACGTAGCATGTATTAATCTTTACATCCATTCAGGTGAAATTCCAATTGTGTCACACAAGATCTTCTGCTTGTAGAGCTTTTCACACCAGTATAAACGCATTAGAAAACCCTTCAGACAGCATGCCCACATGTTCATGGTGAATAGCATTCAGTTCTCTCTCGCTCGCTCTCTCTCTCCTCCAGGCCAGAGCTGGCTCGCCCGGCCACCACCCTGTACCAGCACAACCTGACGGGTATCTTGGAGACAGCGGTCAGAGCCACCAACGCCCAGTACGACAACGCAGAGATCCTCAAGAGGCTGGACGTTCGCCTGCTGGAGGTACGGCCCTGCCTGTGTCTCTGCCTGTCTCTCTGCCTGTGTCTCTGTCTGTGTCTCTGCCTGTCTCTCTGCCTGTGTCTCTGTCTGTGTCTGTCTGTGTCTGCCTGTGTCTCTTCCTGTGTCTGCCTGTGTCTCTGCCTGTCTCTCTGCCTGTGTCTCTGCCTGTGTCTGTCTGTGTCTCTGCCTGTGTCTCTCTCTCTGTGTCTGTCTGTCTCTCTGCCTGTGTCTCTGTCTGTGTCTGTCTGTGTCTCTTCCTGTGTCTGTCTGTGTCTCTTCCTGTGTCTGTCTGTGTCTCTGCCTGTGTCTGTCTGTGTCCCTGCCTGTGTCCCTGTGTCTGCCTGTGTTCTAATGTTTAGTCGTGTGTGTCTGCTGCCACTAGGTGTCGCCTGGTGATACGGGCTGGGACGTCTTCAGTCTGGACTATCATGTAGATGGACCTATCGCTACGGTAACATACAGAGTGTCATTCTGTGTTGTGTGTGTGACGGTTTGTCGGACGCAGTGGTATGTGTCCGCTTTTGTCCTCGTGATCCACTGTGCTGGATTATTTTATCGGACGTGTGTGTGTGTGTGTACTGCAGGTGTTTACACGGGAGTGTATGGGCCGCTACCTTCGAGTGTTTAACTTTCTGTGGAGGGCTAAGAGAATGGAATACACACTCACTGACATCTGGAAGGGCCAGATGTGCAACGCCAAGCTGCTCAAGACCATGCCTGGTAATGTGATGGCACCTCACAGCGTCGTCATTGAGCATAGCTCCGCCCACCTTCAGCCCGAATGAACACATTTCTAATATGGAGCCAACTATGTGAATGGCCAAAGCTTAAATATTTAGAAGGTTTTCATTGGCTACTTCTCTAATTTGGTGATAAAACAAAGGGATTCCCGCCTAACGACCTGTGTCTCTGTGCTGTTGCAGAGCTGTCGGGGGTGCTCCACCAGTGCCACATCCTGGCCTCGGAGATGGTGCACTTCATCCACCAGATGCAGTACTACATCACCTTCGAGGTGCGACCGCTGGCATGCTGCCGTTGTCTGTTGAGCCCACAGGGAGTTCGCAGCGGATGTACTGATGCGTTTCTTTTGACTCTCGTCGGTTGACAACCTGCAAGGCAAAAATAAAATAAAAAGAGAAGGTGTCTCCCCCAGCACCCCCCCTTTCACCAATCTCAATGGCTTCTTCTTCATTCTGCCTGCCCGCAGGTCCTGGAGTGCTCCTGGGATGAGCTGTGGAACAAGGTACAGCAGGCTCAGGACCTCGACCACATCATCGCAGCCCACGAGGTCTTCCTGGACACCATCATCTCCAGATGCCTGCTGGACAACAACAGCAGGGTAACACGGGCACTAGGGCACATACCCAGGTCACATCTGAAGGTCCCCTTCAGGCCATTTAAACATGGAGGCTAGTCTGCTACACACACACACACACACACATGAGGGCAATGTGATGTATATTGTCAAAGATATTAAAAACTCATTACAATATGTTTTCATGGAAATATCGTAAGATTGCGGCTTACGGTATTGTAAAATGGCCATATTGTAATGGTATTGTAATGACGAGCCACAATTGTAAGTGAACTTTTATTAGTATTGAATAATGCGATCTATAATATAGTGTTTTGATGTGATTAACTAGGCTGTTTCAGCAAATGGAAGGGACATTCCTCTATTTGTATCTGGAAATCACCCATGTCGTTGTTATAAAAAGTGTTTTGTGGTTTAAAACTCGTGCACCTCCCACCCCTGAGTGACTTGCATTCCTCTCTACTCCCCCCAGCTCTCTTAAGCTTTTTAACCATTAACGGTGAGCTGGGATCGAGGAGTGTAGCTTTTTTTTTTTTTTTTTTTTTTCACCTTTTCTTTAAATATCGTGATGTGGAACACAAATCCTGAAAACAAAAAAATGACAGTATTTCTCCTTCTGTCTGGCTGTGTGTTGTGGTGGCCTCTGGCCCGCTCCAGTGTCTGCTGAACCAGCTGCGGGCCATCTTCGACCAGATCATCGAGTTCCAGAACGCCCAGGACGCGCTCTACCGCTCGGCCCTGGAGGAGCTCAGCCTGCGACTGCAGCACGAGGAGAGGAAGAGACGGAGGGAGGAAGAGGTTTGGCGAAGGGGAACTGGGAAGCGGCTACCTACCTGAACTGCACTGGGCGATGGGGAGTCCACTGTGTATACACGCTGAGTGTGTGTGTGTGTGTCTGTCCTCAGGGGGAATGGGGTGTGACAGCTGAACAGGAGGCCCAGGAGAACAAGAGGATCCAGGAGTTTCAGGACACTATACCAAAGATGCGCTCCCAGCTCCGCATTCTCACACATTTCTACCAGGTACCGTCTCTCGTCCCTCCTAGGAGCCTGCATGTCTGTCAGATCGGAACGCTCACGGTTCCTCACGAGAGCTTGAGGTTGCTCGGATACGATTCCATCTGGAGGCATTGCCGCATTATAAACGCCATAAGAATAGTTACAAACTGTTCAATGCACCATCTCATCTGGGTATTCTAAACCCAGTCCTATTGGCAGACACTTCCTGATGCATTATAACCTATTAAATGTTTTGGAGTGTGTGTCTTGCTTGTCGGTGTGGTCAGACTCTTCAATGATGCATTAAACTATTCTGTGGCAGCAATGCATCCCCCATGGTCTCTCTCCCTCCCTCAGAGCATTGTTCAGCAGTTCCTGGTGTTGCTGATGACCAGCTCTGACGAGAGTCTGCGCTTCCTGAGCTTTCGATTGGACTTCAATGAACACTACAGGTAAAGGCAACGCATTCAAGCATCCTAAAAGACTAGACTCTCTTATCTGTCTTATCTGTCCCGGAATGATAAGGAAACCAATATTGTAACATTAACGTGCATTTTAAAATGTAGGCAGTTCTGATTCAGTGGTTCCTATATAAACTTTCAATACAACTCTGATAGGGCCAGAGAACCAAGGCTGCGAGCCTCACTTGGCGCCACAAGAGGGCGACGGTCCTCCAACATCTGACACCGCGGTGCTGCAGTGTGGCTGAAGGGAGGTTCTTTTCGAGGAAGGATGGGGTTAGGGCATCTCGCTGCGTGATTTTTGACATCACAAAGGCCTGGACTGTCGAATAATCAGTCTAGCAGCAGACTGTGCTCTGTGTGGAAGCAGTGTCATAACAGAGTTGGACATCGGAAGATGGAACTCGTCTAAATCACGGAAATCCCGCCAGGTGGCGCCCCCTTCCCCATCCGAGAGACGATGTCACAGCAGAGAGTTCCTACAATTACCTCTTAATCCTGGAAATCCAGGCGGACTGGTAATTCGATTTGCAACGCAAGAACTTTAAAGGCTCTAAAATGGAGCCTAGCGGAACGACATCGCCTAAAGAATAAGAGTCCAGACAAATTTAAGTGTCTTAGGTCTTGTTGTGACATGATAATTTGACCAGACAACATCTGAATATGTAAAATCCTAACGTAGGGTTTGATGTGCAGTGCTACAGAAGTAATGTAAAGTTTGCAAAACATCCACAAAAGTGTTTATCCAAACTCATTTCAAAAGATTATAAAGCTTCTGTCTGGTCTTTTTTGGAACTGGCCTCCCCCAGTAAAATTGGGCTACCTTTTTTATATGGCATGCCTACAGACTTTATTGAAATACTAAACCTTTCCCTCCCCCTCAACACAAATCCCAAATAACTATTTCCCAACATGTAAACACGGTCCCTATGGCTGTTCAATAAAGTTTAATCTGGTTCCATATATTTAAATTTCCCAATGCCATATATATATTTTTTTTTTAAATCTACATGTCTGCCTTTATTTTTCCATTTTGCTCTCTATTGAAATATATAGTTAGATGTGTGTACCACTTTTGGTTTACTTGCAACTGGTGTCTTACCCTTTTGAATGTATGCTAGATGTTGAAATGAATCCGTCACATCATTTAGCAGCAGGGCTTCTGGAGTCTTTTGACGTTGAAGATGTATTTACATTGTTTCAGTTGATCATTTAAGTATAGTCTTCCAGCATCCTACAGTGTGTCTCTTATGTCTTTAGAAGATTGTACCTTGTACCTGTTCTTTAGGTTTAGGACCTGTGTGCCTAAATGCGACTGACTGGCTAAAATGTGTCGAACTGACATGTACCAAGGTACTTGTCAGGGGCATGTACAATTGTACCGGACTTATAAATGCTTAAATATTTCAGGTTTTGAAATGCTATAAATATTATCATACTCTAATTCTTTGTCATTGGAGCTTTTCAACAATCAACTTCTCATTTTAAGTCTGTTCCCATTTTGATGAGGCACGGATATCAGGTTCTTAAGCTGCAGGCCACAGCTATTAATGGGAGAGTTTGGGATTTAAATGGCCTTTTTAAAGGACTTTTTAGGTGTGTCGGAAAGTTAACACATGGAAACGGTCAGATTGGAAATTAAAGGAAGAATAGCCTACCTAACTGTAGATTTCAGTTCCTAGCAGTAGCCTATATTTATTATCACCTTCAAAAGGGGTACAGAATTCTCAACAGTATATATTTTCATTATAAGTTGAATGTCTGTCTCAAGGACGCCATGTATATGTCAATGAAAACCAACCATCTGGTCACTTGTTAAATAAATTAACCTTTTTATATGATCTGTCTGTGTATTTAAATACTTGATTTATTTTCTATGTAGTAATCCGGAGTAATATTTTGATTACATTTATTTTCAATTAACCAAACTACCAATAGGTGAATGTGATTGAAAGATATATTTATTTGCACCGAATTGAAAATGTGTAGCCTAAATATAAATCAAAAGCCAATACAGCCCTAATTATAATAGTAGGTACACCTGGGTAGAGAAGATTAGATTTTCCATCTCCATCATGGCATTTCTCTTGCTACTGTTGTTTTAACAGTTGAATCAGTAAGTAAATCAATGTAAAGCATTATGAAATAAATTAATAAAACATAAAAAAGGGCAATCACCTTACAACTTGTGCCTAACCGTTTATCACTGCGGTTGGAGAAGATAAAGTAAATTCCAAGGTTAAGTATTCATAGCCACTATGGGTCTTGTCCATGGTGCTGAAGTTAAAGTGTGAGGGAGAAGGTTTTTTTTCATTTGACACAAAAATTACATGGAGCAGATAGGGGTTAGGCATCCTCATTCTCAAGGATGCTTACAGGTAGGCCAACTCTGGGGCACAAACCCACAACCTTCCAGCTGGGAGTCCAACACCTAGACCACTAGACTATCCTGCTATGTCAATCACAATATAACACTACATAAAATGTTTCCCTTTTGGCATTTATGCACTTCTTTCTAGTACCGTTCACAGAATATCTTTGTCTGTTTCAAGGCACTTTGGGGGCCCCAGGCAAAACGGAACTGGGTAAATCTCAGAGGAGGAGTTTCTGAATTTTGGGGAAATTAAAGTCTGATTTGAAGTCCTTTTCTAACAATTTGACAGTGCACATTATCAGTTAGGACACTGGGCCATTGTGCAGGGTCATCATCTATAATGACAGACCTTGGAGTACCTTCTGCTGTGGTGGCAATATCAGTAAGAGGTAGTGTGGCCAAACTTTGGGTGGCTGAGACCATGCTGCCAATGGTACCACTGGATGTAGTCTCTGTCATCTTCCTCATCGCCCTCCTCATGAATATTATGTGAAGTTGATGGAACAGCTGGAAAGAATACAGTATAAATATGTGGTCATCGTATAACTACTAATCCTAAAAGATATTTTGGAAGAGGTCACTGTAAAAACAGCACATCCACCCAGGGCCGGCGTCATGGGGGGGCATTTGCGGACAATGCCCCCCCAAACAAGTTACTGTGCCCCTCCTAACCACAGGCTGCCTTTGGTGCCAAACTTTACATTTTATTAATTTATATTTATCACATCAAACGTGAAACCTTTTTCTCTAAATTAAATGAAATAAAAACAAAAATAAAAAATAAAAAACATCGCTCGTTGGTATTTGCGTATGGTCATATTTGGGCAAGTAGTATGCTCATTGGTCTGGTGATTTGTTGTTGTCATTACGTTGATACGTAGGTCAGTTAGTATTTCAGAAAGTGCGAAAGGACACCGTCCTTAGGAGGTTCAACACAAGCACTCGCCTCCTGCAACTCTTCTAAAAGTAAGACATGGGTTTAATTCACTTTATGCCAGCCTTGGCGTTGATGATTATTAGGCAAAGTGTTGAAATATTGCATTTCTTCGTAAGAGTGTAGTATACATTTACAGCATTTAGCAGACGCTTTTATCCAATGCGACTTACAATTAGTACATTTGTCAACAGTTAAACCGGTTAACCACCAGTTTTTGCAAGTAGATAACATTCTCTAGAATAATATAGTATAAGCTAGTCTAATTCAAACGATTATGTTCTAATAACGCGCACCGAAGTGTGTGTGAGAGAGAGAGTGTGAGAGTGTGTCTGTGAGAGAGAGTGAGTGAGTGAGTGAGAGACGTGGCTTGCAGGTATAGGCACAATTTTGTGCAGTGTGAGAGAGGGAAAGCAGAGACTTTGCAGCATGTTTTGAAATTAGACTGCCTACTGGGTGGGTGTTTTCGTTGAGTACAGGAAGCTCATATTATCAAGCATTAACATAATAGATTTCTCGAACATGAGTTTTGGTGCCCCTCCCATTAGATTCGTTCTGACGCAGACCCTGCATCCACCCTAAGCAATGAATAGCTTTTAATATTGGTTTATTTAGAAAACACAGTTCACAACCACCATTGCTTTCATGAAAAAAACATTTACCCAAATGGCAACAGCCTATCTTAAGTTGTCCTTTTGTACACAGACTTGAGATGTAGCTAACACATTGAAAGCATTAATCTGCCGTTCGTGCATGAATTGTGCAGAAGCTAACATTATTATTTGTATTTAGTAGTTGAGAGTTTTAGCAGTTTACAACCACTAATGCTTTTAAGATCAGAAATTCTTATCCCCCAGCTGTTGGCAACATCCTACCTTATGGTAACTTTTGTACACCGACTTGGAGCAACAAGCAGAAGAGCTACATATTATCAGCCGTTCATGCATGACAGTCTAAATATATCTAGCTGGTGTTAGCATTGATCGACAACCAACCCATATTTCTGCTGCTAGCCTGCTACAAAATAAACCCTCGGCATCACTAATTTAGTCAATGTAACAGATGTCTCCTTTTTCTTGTCCTCCTCCAATTGCTTCCGCTTTCTTTTCTAACTCCCTGAAGCATAGGTGCGCTTCATGATTTATGTCTTGCCGCTCTGAAATCACGAAGCTTACAGGTGGGCTGCAAACTAGTGGGTAGGGCCCATAGACTGTAGGTAGGGCCTCGTTAGGATAGATTCCGGCCAGGGCCGGCCCGTGGCATAGGCGGAATAGGCAAATGCTAGGGGCGCCGCCCATCCCTTGGGGCGCCCGAGCGCCCA
>JAODLI010000012.1:1786117-1804308 GCA_027575585.1 Percopsis omiscomaycus | reverse complement strand
CCCCCCCCCCCCCCCCCCCCCCCCCCCCGCCCCCATCTCCCCCAGAGGAGCGGAGAGGAGGAAGGAGAAGAGCAGAAAGACGCACTGCATGGCAGAGGAGTACAAAAACATGTGAACTCTTCTCTGAAGTGTCAAGTAGTTCACATTTCTCTCAGTGGCTCTCCTACACCACCCGCCGTCTCTCTCTCTCTGTGATTCACTTTTCACACTCTGGTTTCATTGTCCGACGTTCCAACAAGCCTTCCTCAGTTGTTGGATCCTTTTTTCTCTCCAAACTGCATCCATTCTTTATATTTTCTGTTCTCATGCTTGCCTGTCTCTTTGCTTTTGTTTATTTCCAAGCTGCCATTAGGAAACAGCACAAAGAGTGTATGATGACTAATGTCCAGGGTATGTGTGTGTGTGTGTGTGCGCGTGTGAGTGCGTGCGTCCTCACCGAAGAGTAGAGGTGTCCTTCTCCGTTCATAGCGATGTAGAGGCCGGTCTTCACGGACTGGATGGCCACGACTCTCAAACCCACGGGAATTAGGTTAAACAGGGCTAGATGCACAAACAATGCATGTTTATCGATACACTATGTCTATACATAGGGAACAGTTTGATTGGCTGACAGATGAAAAGTGGAGGAAGCCCTAATACGAATCCATGATTTTATAAGCATTTTATAAACCTCTTGTTTTGATATACAGACTTAGTGTAAACACAAGCATAATACCTGAGATGAACACCCCTTTATTTAGATAATGGCTAATTAGTGTATTGTGTACTAACAAGAGTTGGAGCTGTCATCTTTGGTGCCGTCCATAGTTCCATCCTGGCCCATCTGAAGATAGAATCCCTGTCTGCAGAATAATCTGGTCACTATACCCTTCAGCTGTGGTTCTGGTGGAGACACACACACACACACACACACACACACACACACACACGATTAGAAATGGACATTGTAGACCGATACGCCACTATACTTGTATAAAAAGAAAACAAGGTATAAATGTAAGTATAGGAATATATTTACTATATTCTACATTTATTGACTTCCATTGCTTTTCAAAAATATACCTCTAACGTGCTTGCTAAGCCCATTGAAGTCACTGCTTGTAGTATGCGTATGGGCTAGTGGTTAGGGTGGTCAACTCCCAGTCAAAAGATCTTGGGTTAGATGCCCGGCCGACCTGTAAGCATCCTTGAGAACAATGTCCAACCTCTATCTGCTCCATAACACTTGTAATGACACCTTCTCTATGATTGGTTTACATCATTTGTGACATCACAAACTGCAACAGCAGTTGTATGACAGGCCTTTAATACAAGAAGAGGTCTAATCACCCCGTTATCTCAAACACCCGTCCATCCCTTTTAAATTAAAGACAGTTAGTGAGGATATTTTTCGGTTCAGTGCAGCCTAAAGGATTACACAAGTGTGTGGACATGTGATAAGGGAGTTATAGAGTTAAGGGATTAAAAACGGTCTGTATCACTTTAAGCATTTATTTATTCGCTTTTTAGTTCGATTTACTGGAGAAAATGGTAAATGAAGCACCACACGTTTGAGAGAGAGGGAGAGTGAGGGAGAGCTTATGAACGAAGGACGGCCAAGGTGATGTAGTGACTCAAATAGTCATGTCTTCTTGGGCAGGTATGGACAGAGTCATTTTTCCATCGTATCATCATGATTATTATTAACCTCTGCTGTAGACAGCAAAGATTTTCCACACACACACACACACACACACACACACACACACACACACACACACACACACACACCCAAAGGGTTCCCTAACAAGTGAGGATGATTAATATTTACCAGCTGCTCCATTCTTTTAGACTACAGACACACACACACACACACTCTCTCTCTCACACACACACACACACACACCATAATGGCGGGCATTCCTTCCCAAGGTGTGGAGTGTCGAGGTATACCCTAATGCACAGAGGCAGAACACAACCCGGCTGACCCAGTTTGTGAGGCGTGCGAAAGACAAGTGGGATCCATTTTGTACTCGAGCGCACAGGAGGTTAGGACAAGAGAACGGACAGGTGACGATGAGAGCTGGGAGACACACTGGGACTATCGACAGCTCTGCTGTGATGGCTTCTATTCAGATTGCAGCTGTGGTTTTACCACACGGGACACCAGTGAATTTGGCTGATTATACCTTAACTTAATTTACAAAGTGCATGACAATCATAGAAGAAGGTGTCAGTTGTCCCACCCAACAAGTGCAACAAAACTGGCATTATGATAGTCAGGCAGATGTCAATCACGCGTCCTGAGTCTAATCACCCACGTGAACTCACGACACCTGTGTTGGTTGACAGGGCTTATAAACGTTCACACTGGCCCCATCTGAGTGTCTGCACTCACAGTCTTTGACATGTGTTCCTGGTGCGTCGGCGGGGGCTTAGGGGATGTCCCTCTGGAAAACCGCAAAGGTTTTTGAGTCCATGTTCCTGCAGACTTGCTTGAGGGAATAACCCACAATTCATAGCGGTGGGACAGTTTTAAAAAAGCGTGGATGACGGGGAGCCCAGAAGCGTTAAATAAATAAATATATCAGTAAAATGAAGCTGGAAAGAAGACATGTATTCATCAACCCTTATTATTTTTGCTTAGCGTTGCTGTTTGGGTAGCAAAAAGCAAACAATAAGTCTATTGATTAACTGATCAACAGTTACATCCACTGCAAGCAGGAACTTGTCCATGTGCCTTCATCATGAATTGTACTGTAGTTTTCAATATGGCAGTGGTCCTATTGATTTCTAATCATGTATTCATTTAGTCAGGTTCATCTTTTGTACATCTTATCGTTTGTACAGTGTATAAACTGCTCATGCAAAGGTGGTGCTTGAAGGTGATATTCCCACCTTCCCAGTATTCCAGCATCCTGACTGTTACTAGGGAGATTCCCACATTCTGAAGTTGCTATAGCAACAGTCTCGCGATTCCGACCCTTTCTGTCTGGTGTTCCAGCGGAGGGTATTCCCCCATCCATATAAAAATACAAAGACACACACACACACACACACACACACATACCCACGGCCACACACGCACATACAGATACAGAGGTGTCCTTCTTCTTGCAGGTCCATAAATGTGATCTGATTTAAACAGTCAGCCAATCAATTCACCCGTGACTCTAATTTGCAGTGTCATATTACAGCCCCAACCCAGACACACACACACACACACACACACATTAAAACACCAGTCCAGATCCAAACACAGCTCATTCTAACAAATACCATATGTGTCTTTGCCATGCACATACAAAGCAGAGGCGTCTGTATTCCTATCTCTTAATGCAGTTCCACCTTTATCCATCTCTCCGTCTCCCAGTGACACCCACAGTCTGCCACGGAGACACACATCGGCCTTGGGAGAATCTGCCAGTGTTCGTCTGTGACCCAAGCACGCGAACGGCAGACGTTTGTGCTGTAACCAAACGGGCTCCGCCTCGGCTCTAACAAGTCGCCCCCGCATTGTGATTAACATGGCGAGTGATAAGGCGTGTTTGGCATCTCCGTTGTTGGGGTGGCATCGTGAAATACGCCCGCTGGTTTACGTGTCTTATTCTGTCCTTGTCTACATGACCAGGAGAATACATTAATACAGAGAAAGCAATCCTCTGTGTGTGGAATTAGGTGTTATTATAAAAACAAGGCGTGTCTGGCGACACATTTGTTAAATACATAGGCAATATTATCTAAAGCCCTCATTCAATATCCTACTGTCAGTAATAATACCCATTCTGCCCATCCAGAATGCATTGAATTCAGTTTCTTCTTATTTTGTGTGAGGTGCCGCCTCCACAACGTGTGCAT
Organism: Percopsis omiscomaycus; assembly: GCA_027575585.1. Lineage (NCBI taxonomy): Eukaryota > Metazoa > Chordata > Actinopteri > Percopsiformes > Percopsidae > Percopsis > Percopsis omiscomaycus. The sequence goes on along the minus strand of JAODLI010000012.1, from coordinate 1,800,471 downwards.
TGACCCTGTGAAGGTTTGTGTCTTCATCGTTTTGTTTTTTTCCACATTTTGGCTCGGTGGTGTGAAATGAAGCGAAATGCAATTCGAATGTCCTCGAATTAATTCAGAGGCGTGATAATGGATCGACACGTCTGCGCTCACATTGTCTGTGGACACACAGGCTGGTTATCTGCCCTCACGGCCGTCCGTATATGACTTCTCATTTTTCGTGATTTAACTGACATTAGAGTCCTGACATTCCAAAGGTGTTTGACATGCTCCATTGTGTCCCTTTGAAGTTAATCTCTGATTCTACAAAGAAGGCTATAGAGTGGTTTGCAGATGGCCAGGTCTGTCTACTTGTCTGTCTGTTGGTTCTGCTGTAAGTCTGTCTGTCCTTCAGACAACCTCTGGAAGACAGGAGGGGAAGCTGGCAAGTCTCTCCACACACACACACATCAGACTTGTGGACTTGTGGCCAAGCATTCAGCAGCAGTTCTCACAGCTGGGTATGAACGAGCTAGCGATGGAAGGAGAGGAGACTGTAGCGAGCGAAGGAGGAGGAGGAAGACTGACAGGAGAGAGAGGGAAAGGAGAATGAGTGTGTGGCGGGTAGGGAAGAGAGGAGAATAGGAGCAAGGTGGGGATGGACGGATGCGAGAGGGAGGAGAGGGGACGAAGGGAGGAAGGAGAGGAGGGGAGGATAATGGATTTAAGGTGAGGGGAGCAAAGATGGGTTTGGCTAATTTTTTGGCAGGAACATTGTGACGAGATAATTACCAAATTTATCCACATACTGAGACAATCCAATGACCTTTTCCCTCACATTTCCCCAATATTTTTTTTTTTCTGCCAGAGACGAGACCCCCCCTACCCCCTCTTGTTAGGAGACAAATAGGAAGGCATGTGTTTAACGGTTTATTTAGAAAAAGACCTGCCACAGTCGGACAGACAGCCAAGACACACACACACACACACACACATGCAATTATTACCTCTCTTCAGCATGCCTGTTTTGAGTGATTCAATTTTAACTCTTTCAGTTCACATACAAGTTTCCCTTGTCATAATAACCCTGCATGAAAGTGAATGATGGTAAAATAAACTCACAAGGATTCAAGTGGAGGCCCATAGGTGGAATATTACCTATAAATATTCAAGTACAGGTCTATGGGTGGAATATTAATCACATCAAATAGAGGAATGAAGGGATAAGGAGAGGAGGATTTGTTTGAGATGTATATCCACATAAGAGTCTGCTCTCTATTTATCTGGCACCCCTCTCCTCGCAGGCCTTCTATCACTCTTCACCCCCGTTTTCCATCAAGTCCATCCCCAAATCGATAATTTTGTATCATTATTAGAGATTTATAATAGCATAATATAGCCTACATGTGCAACAGGGCAATAAAACACGCAGTCCCAACATTTTCCTTATGAGACGGTCCAAAAATTAGACTAGATAATGTTAATTTCTCCTCAAATCATTTTTGTTTTTTGGTTCGATTTAGAATAAAGTTTAAAAAAAAGCCCAAAACACTTTTTTGACCTCTACCACAATAAATCAATTTGATTTCTATATTGAAAAAAAGCAAAAAACCATTCAGCACACACCTACTGAGATTGGCAGGCTATACACTTTAGCTTCTAACCACTGTGAAATAGGTTGTCAGATGCAGAAAGAGTACTTTATGTAAATGCTGCTATTGTTATTGTCAGACAAGTTTGATCATGCCATTAAATCTGAAACAATGAAATAGAAAACAGACAACACTGAGAGAGCAACGGGGAGACAGACGTTAACGGACAGACAGAGATAGACAGGGACTGAGACATGAGACATAAAGGTTGGTGTGTGTGTGTGTGTGTGTGTGTGTGTGTGTGTTTTCCCTACCCCAGACAGTCTAACCCTAATTTCCGTTTTCAATAATTGATTTTCCCGAGAACTAGTGAACCATAGCTACAGTAACACACGGCTCAAGGCTGTGTGAGTGTGTGTGCGCGCGTTTCCCCCACACCTTGCCGTCGTAGCCTCCTTTTCTTCAAGCCAAATATCCGGACTTTGGAGAAGATGTCGACCAGGTTGCCGTTGCACAGCCCCTGTTTCTTACTCGGGCTCTTCCGCCGCCGGTGAGGGGTCGGTCGGTGCGCGTGCTGCTCCCGGGCCTGCCGCTTCTGTCGGATCAAACCGCTGGCTATCGCCGCTGCCATGTCTCCACCGGGGGAGAGAAAAAACTCGTCTCCGACACAAAACCGTTACCAAAGCCCCATGCTCCGCGCGGGTCCACTCACACAATAACGGAGACGCGCACAACTCCACGCAATTAAACTGGAGCTCATATCTGGACGGTTAAATCAAATGACTCATGTTGTCGTTTTTTTTTAATCTGAGCCATTTATTTTAGACGTATCGCGTTTTACCTGTCATATAAGGGGTTCTCCAACACGTTTTAAGGGAGACGGTTCATTAGTTTGTGTCGCCATAGCCATGCTCGGTCAACAGGCGGGAAACCCCCAACGGATGGGAAAATATACGAAATGCTCCCAAAATGACTTCTTCTAAAATGTCCGTTTATAGCTGTGAATAATAACCGTTGTTATTCGTCTCGACCGTTGACAGAAGCGGCGGAAGGCGCGTGCAGCGCCTCAGGTGATCGAGCGAACGAGCGAGACCTCTCTAGAGTCTGGTCAGCGACTGAACACTCGCGGTCACACACGCGCTCTCCACAACAATCGAAGCGTTTTCATCCTGGCGATGGGCTAGTGAAGGGCGCGAACCAGGAACGTCACCGGCTTTCGGTATGTAGCCTACCCGGGCGGGGTTCAGACACGTCGCGTGCGTAACGGTAATGGCAATAAGCATAGCTCCTGCCCGCACGCGTTGCCTCTCCAAATTGCTCTCACAAAAGAAAAGACACACGCACAAGGAATGAAAGAAAGAAAAATGCGCCAGAGAAAGTCTGCCCACCAGAATAGAATAATCTCTCTCTCTCTCTCTCTCTCTCGCTCTCTCTCGCTCTCTCTCTCCCTCTCGCTCTATCTCTCTCTCTCTTTCTCTTCTATCACACACACACACACACACACACACACACACACACACGCACACAAACACGCACAGTCACACACACGTATACACAGTGGCGTTTTTAGGTACCAGTAAATAACCAACTGACAATAGATCTATAGACAGGAGGTAGGCTGTAAACTATAGCCTATAATGTCTATACTGTAGAGATGAGCCGGTAGACTATTAAAAAGTTACAGTCGAGAGAGGAAGGACTTACTCAAAACGCTATTGTACTTTCTGGTACGTCTTATGTCTTCCTCTTCTTACATAAGTCTGTCTGTTTGTCTGAAATTGCAACAATGGCGTTCGTGTGTCTGTTGGAGCCTCTGAATTTCATTTCAGCACCATGGACAGCACTCGAGTCAGGCAAAATCTTTGCGGCGCTGTCCATGGTGCTGGAACTCTTGTTCTCATCCTCTCATTCCCATTCTATCGTTGATAAGTTAGATAAATCAAGTACAAATAAGACGTCAGGGACAGAGACGATTTGTGATTTTAGACAGAAACTTCAGACAGAATTCTTAAAATAGGATGGGCACAAACAACAGGGTTGCTTACCGCAAGGTGCAGACCAAAATGGGAATTTCATTTGGGACATTAAATTATGGAACACCATTTGTTTACTATGCATTGCCTACATTTCTCTTCAAACCATGGAAGCTTGTCTCTTTCCTTGGCTAAATTGAAAGTTTAAAAATGCATGATGTGGGGTAGATTCACCGTGCAGATAAAATGGAGGCCTCAAATGTCCTGTCCCTCAACTGTACACCTCTATTATGTAATGTTACACACTAGCACTAACCCGAACTAGCGAGACTTAAAACCAAAACCAATGTAATTTCGCCTTATCACTATAAGCAACCAAAAACGAAATGTCAGACATATAGACCTAAAAGTCATGAAAACTGCTCCTCATAAAGTATTTCAAAGGATATTACATACACATAAATTGGACATTGTTGTGAAAATGTTTTCCAGAATGTTTTTTAATGAGATGTTTGTCTTATTAGCCATCAATTAAGAAATAGCTTTGTTTTTTAAATACTTCCCTTCCCATAACCTTAACTAAAAATGGTCTCATGAGATAAAATAAAATAAAAACATGCTAATTATAACAAAATCGTTTCCCTTACTTTCCTTACTAGTTATTGGAATGTAGTAGCGCCCAAACTTTGGTAATTTGACTCAAGCCTCAACTAATTGTTTAGTATTGTGTGTCCACTTGGTGGCGCCAGAGTGTGTTTAATAACACGCGACCGTCAACAGTGTTGACAATAAGTAGCATACAGGTATCTACCCAGATTTCCTGAAAAGACCAGCTTCAATAAAAATAGCATGAAATAGCCTATTTACTGTATAGTGCAGGTCTTGAGAGAATGTTTATGCTTTTTGGTATTTATGTCATGTTAGATATTTTCACATATCCGTACATACTCTATTGCAGATTATGACTTCTGTGTGGTAACTATCTTTCTTTAGCCTTTAGCCTTCAGTTGTATATATGTAACATATAGCATGTAGTAGCTAGGATAGGTCAAATTTCCTCAGTCAACTTATCTTAAAGAAAAAATATATGGCCCCAGAATTCAGTTAGACTCATGCTCAGCAGTGACACACTGTTATTTGTCGATTTTAGGGGATACATTTTCACAATACTATGTATGAAAATATAACAAATACTTTTTGGAGGGGACAGTATACCAAAGAGTCCGCATTACTGTAATTATGGACTGGAACATTATAATATTTCAATATTAACATTATGATTCTTTACTGAGAAGGCTGTAGGGCGGATACATCCATAATCTTCCACAGACATTCTGCCATGCTGACGGCACTGAAGGCGCAAATTTAAACATAGAATGAAAATCATATTCGACTAGGCTTTTCTCTTTGCCTGTCTCTTGGCCGATGTGTGTGTCTGTGTGGGTTCTATCCAGGTCAGCAGAAGTGAAAGCAGTGAATAAATCAGAGCTGCAGTTACATTAAAATTCATCTCTTCTCTCTGTTATGTAGCAGCATGAAAACACACTTTTCTAAAATCTTCAAAAGGAATTCTACTTCCCCCTCCTTCTACATAAGCCTGTGCGCACACACACTCACACTCACACATGTGCATTAACACTTGTCCCAAATTCTTCCTCATGCATAATGAGTTGGAGAGAAACCCAGGCAGACACACACACGCACACACACACACACACACACATACTGTAAGTACAAAACATCCCCAGAGAATATTTGCAATATTTCCTTTCAGTTTTAGCAGATTTCTTCTCCCCCTCTGGCCGCTAATCTCTCTTTTTCTCATCCCTCCATTACCTAGTTGCTTCCTCCCTCTTTCCCCGGTAGGCTTTTAGTGACAGTTGAGGAGCTTAATGGGAATAGCATTGGAAGATGCTGTACACACACACACACACACACACACACAGCAGAATGCAAAGTTTGTGTTATGCATATTCCTTAGGAATTAGTGGAACAGATCAAAGGCTTGTGTGTGTTGTGGTGATGTTAAACAGCGTTTCTCTGCACAGAGACAGGGGCGCCCTCTACGGGCTGCAGATAGTAATAACGGCCATACCTCTCCAGTCACTCTGGCGCTGGTCAATCATCCTGTCCCACCCCCCTTCCTTCATCTACCCATCCTCCTTCCCCGGTTTTGCTTCTAACAGCTCTACGAACAGTACATGACACATCATTCAATCTCTGGTTAGGTACGGACGATGCCAGTATAATAGGCGCTATACCTCATTGGTCTGCGAGTATATTTTGCATGTGCTGTTTTGTTTTCATTGCGACTATGACTTTGGGTCTTAACGTTGTCTGTTAAGCTCCAATCCTCCTGGACGTTCTACTTCACTAACAATTAACATTAACAGCGTCTGGACACATACAGGCCAATTGAGGGGCTTATACTCTATTTGGTTCTGCCTCACCTCTCTGGCTGACTGCCCCAGGTGACCCATTAGGTCCTCAGTACCTGTGTGCCACTTCCTTTCACTTCATCAGATTATATAATCAGAACTAGAAAAGGCTTTTATGAATAGGGATGTTACCTAGATCAGAGAAAAAATTGCAGCAAACCAAACAAAGTAAAAAAAAATTTGCTTTAAGATTAGAGAGAGAAAATAAAAGATTATTGCACGAACAATGGAAATGAAGAAATCTCTTTTATTCATAAACTATGGACAGACACTGAGAGAAAGAAAGATAATCAAATGTATAATTGATGCTGTATTTCCCTTATTGTGTGGATTGTCCCCATTTAGGTTTCGGGAATTGTCTCCAGATAATGATGTAAGTCACGTCCGTGGAGCTCATTGGAATTGGAGACAGGGAGAGAGAGATGCGAGACAGACGTGTCTGTGTGGGTGGGTGTTTCCCAGACCAATGTGTGAGGATAGCCGCCTCTTAAGCTCGATGAGTCATGCGCACACGCACAGACTTTGGGTCGGGGAGGAACTTGCTGTTGCCCAGGTGACGAGTTATTAGTGACGCATGTTGGACTCAGAGGGGAGGACCTGCTAAAATACATAAAGGCAACACAACCACTTTCCAACAATTGTTATTGCTGCTATATCTTACTATGAGGAGAGAATGTGGGAGAAATATGTTGAATGGAAGGATGAATGCTATGCAAGACCAATAATGGGCTTTTGAACAACAATGCAGCTAAACTGAAAGTTTACCTGCAGTGTGGATAATACTATGCAAATAGCCTAGGTGTCTCCTGGGCAATAGCATTTCTGTTTGGATTTGATTTGTTTTCGGCTACACGGGCTACACTTAAAGCGTGACTAATCTCTCCTTGTTTGTCCACCGACAAATTCAGGGAAGATTGAGCCACATTACACATTGTAATAAATGCAAACACAGCTTCCTTCTAGCTACAGTAGCTACAGAATGTTGTTTGCCTATGATGACTGGTGTAATGACCTGTCAGCTATTGACAAATGTGCTAGTTGTAAGTCACTTTGGATAAAAGTGTATGCTAAATGTAAATGTAAAGCTAGCTAAAATGATGATTAGCTAGTCATCATAAATGTAACAATTCAAAGATTAATTTGTTCAAAATGGGGAACAGTTGGTGTGTGTCCTGAAACAGTTGCATAACTGCTCCTGATCTATCTGTGGAAAAAATGAAGAAAAAAAATATCAGGGAGAAATCAAGAGAGGTGGGGACAAAGATGAGGGGAGGGTGAACAAGATGGCTTCAAGGGACATTAACTTTCATTGAATTGCCAATATTCATCGCTCGGTTTGTTTTCTGTCATCATTTTCTTTAAAGTTAACAGTGTATTATTTTCTATGTGATTGGTCAAGAGAAAATGGACACAGGGGTTGCTAATTATCAATTAGTAGAGTAATGATGGTGAACTTACGGCTTTCTGTGTAATTTTTCCTCTCTGTACAAAAAGCAGTATGAGTGGGGGGCAGGATAGTCTAGTGGTCTAGGTGTTGGACTCCCAGCCAGAAGGTTGTGGGTTCAAGGCCCAGAGTTGGCCTACCTGTAAGCATCCTTGAGCAAGATGCCTAACCCCTACCTGCTCCATGTAATCGTAAGTCACTTTGGATAAAAGCGTCTTCTGAATGACCTAACAGTATGAAAAAAAGGTTGTATATTATAGAGTTGAAACGCTTGCATTGCAGAATCAATTGTTAAACAGACTTAAATATCAAAATGTATTAATTTAATGGTGTAACATTCACGCATGCCCACACGATTGCCTTGTTGTTTACACACAATCTAAATCATCATTTCATTCACAGTGGTAGAAAGGGGTCAATGACCACAGTTATTTATTTATTATAGTTATTTTTTCCAACTCTAAGGATTCTGCTTTGTTTTTAATAAAAACAAAGCAGAATCCTTAGAGATCCTTAGAGATTTAGATTGTGTGTAAACCACAAGGCAATCGTGTGGGCATGCGTGAATGTTACACCATTAAACACTTCTTCCATTTTCCATCCCTAAAATACTGAAAGCGTAAGTCTGACGTTTTTGGTCACAAACGGGAAAATGTTGAGAAACCAGACGAAATAAAAGGTTTTAAATTACTTACACCAGATTTTACACACAAGCTTTTAAACTGAATTACGTGCTGGGGTGGGATGCAAAATGACAATCTCATAATGGCTCCGGGTGAAAGGTATGGCATTAAAGGATGAATGCTATGCAAACAAACAGGCTATTATTAAGGGCCAGGTGCCGGCAGTTATATGTGATTAGAAAGATCTTCACTTTGTCTCCTAGTGACACCAAATGGAGGCGTCCAGCAGACCTAACAATATAGTGTTGATTGTAGAGTCAGAGAACTCTCTCGTCTGTCAGTAACAGTTCTATTACACTGTCAGCAAACACAAGGCGGTCTGTTTGCACTGTGTGTGTTTTTGTGTCCCAGTGATACGGTACTTTAGTGTCTTAGTGTCTTCCAGTGTCGCTAGTGTACAGTATTATTAGGTTACAGTGCCAGTATGCAGATAGATAGGCAGACATACAGACAGACAAGTAGTGCAGAAGGGACACGCACATATACAGAGCATCCATCTATCTGTGTCTGTGTATGTGTGTGAGTGTGTGCATTCATGTTGATGTATTGTGAGTGTAAATTCAATGTCAACAGTCAGCTCCACGCTGCATTATAGCATGCTATCCATAGCCTAATGCTAACAGAATACCGCATCTAATCCTAACTCTGCCACAATGGATGGCTAAAATGAGCTAATCCCAGAACCACATGAGCAGGGATGAACAGAACTCACATCTTTATTATTGTCCGGTAACACCAATGGAAGGCTCAAAAAGACCACACAGGTGGGTTTGGCTAGTAACTGAATGACATAGACTTTGTTTCTAGTTTACAGTTGTGGTTATTTATGTGCATTGTTTAGTGCCTTATAGAGCATACAGCTAATTGGATTGAGATGCATGATAGGTTCACTAATTCACTAATTCAGTTCACTGTGGAACTGAATTAGAACTGGTAATTCCCAAAGAATAAATAAAGAGCCTAATGCTGCTGGTGTACCCTGTTAATGAGGCAATATGAAAGGCGTTATTATTACAAATGTAGAGTTGATCTAGTGCTGCGGATGATAAGTGGTTTTACCACCATTGCTCATCCCCCATAATCACATTTGTCAGCTGTAATCCCAATTTTACGACCGCTGTGTAGTGATTGATCCTTTATAAACCCTTCAAGTCTGGCCCGAATGTGAATAAATGTGAACTATGTACTGTACAAAAAATCTTCTTATGAACTATTCTAACATATATTTACGCAACAAATCTGTCCATCCCCTGTCATTGCTAAAGAGCTACAATGACAACAGAATTTAAAGCAAGTGTTTTGTTTAAAGGCACTTCAGAAGTAAGCTTTCCAGCTATGGATTACCCAAACTAACTGGCTACAATCTATATAGAAAAGCTATGAGTTATGAAGTTATAAGTTACCCCTTGTATCACTCTCTCTCCCTCTCTCTTTCTCTCTCACTCACTCTCACTTAAATGTCATCAACCTCCAATAGGGCCTTAATATACGCACCCATACCCTTTTTCTATACATACAAACATACACACAGAGGAAGAAGATAACTGATTGGGCTACGGAGCCGGCGACAAGTGGAACATTCTGACGGTTGGCTTAAGTGTGTCACACCTCTAGCCTGCTAAGACCATCCTGACGTTACAAGCTTCACCATGTGTTCCGCTCTGAAGGGTCGAGGCGGAGCCTGACGTGACAGTGGCAGACAGACACGCTAGTTGTCCCAGTAAATGTATTGTTTCTTAGTGTGTATTATTCAGCTTTCGGCTCTATCTTGTTTTAGAGAAGATGATTGGTTAAATGTAGAGATCCAGCCCCAAACTAGTTTGAGGCTAGAGCAAGTGGATTGGATGTTAAGTGCAACACAAATCGACCAATCGGAGCACCCAGCGGCTCTGATTTTAGATTAATTTCATTTGTTAACTAGTTAATTGGTATCTAATGTAACAGTGCGGTTGTTGTATCGCTCTTGTGGTCAAACAGTATGTGCGTAACTTGGGAGGGCTGGAATTATGGTTAAGGGTATCTGCGTGTTATCATTATGTATTATTATTATGGAAATCACTTGGGCTTTCTGCCTGTCTCTGTTCTGAATATTACAAAAGGTAACAGTCAACACTCACACATCACAAGCCTCTGCAAACTATTAGCACACTCAAGCAATCTTAAGCACTCACTCACACACACACACACACTCAGAAAGTTCTAGAACATTTTGAAGTCTGCCTATAATTCCAAGAATAGCTGCTAGCTACAGTACTAAGAGATACAGTGTAAAAGTGCATATTTGCCTTGCAACAAGAGAAACATATGGGTTGTAGTGTGTGTATAGGTTTGAAGTAATGTTTGGATAAACAATCACTGCACCATTTTAATTTAAATTTTCTAAATCTTCCCACCGTGAAGACTTGTGATGTGTAAAGTGTAATTGTTGTAAGTGGCGAACAATTTATTCTGTCCAGTTCACATCAGTTGGGTTTGTCTTGGTCTCATAAGGTAAGGTAAGGTGAAACTTTGAATATGTCTGTAAAGCTGGTTTGTTGACAGATTGTGTGTGTGTGTGTGTGTGTGTGTGTGTGTGTCAGACAGGCTGAGACCAAAGCAGGATAGAACATTGTGTGACTGTGCAATCGCAATGCTTGGATAATGAGCTAATGAAAGCCACTTCACACACACGTATGCACACACATTCGATGTAAAGTCAAAGGCAGAATAAACACACACAGGAGCCAACACACGCCTACTTTGTCAAATTATTACCCTCATTGTATGTTACAGCATACTACTATGAAAGATTAAGACACAGAGAGAGACAGAGAGAGTGATACATAAAGAAAATGTAACAGAAATAGAGAGCCGTGCATGTTATTAAATCCCTTATGCTAACATTCTTACATTGCTATCTTATTTCCAAGTGTGAAGATTTACTGTAGTTCCATCTGAACAGACCCCTCCAGAGTGCTCTAAAAATATATTTGATACTGTTCTGCACAGCTACAAGTTTAATACTTGTAGCTGATTCATATTTCCCTAAAACAGATTGGCATCTTGGCTTTATACTGTATCTTATTGAAGAGAATATATATATGGTGGCGCAGCAGTTCTGAAACGTTTTGACCCTTGCCTTGACCCCACTAAACAAGTGACAAAACAAGTCATACAGTATCACATATCACTTTTTTCCCTGCTTAGTAACACATCCATGTATTATCTTGGTCAGTGTGCCCTACATATATTTTTTTAGGTTAATATAGTCACCCAAAATATATGTACTGTGAGCCTATAAATAATTCAAAGTACACCGTCGTTTATTTTTTTTTAATATTCATTTTTCCAGAAGTATCTTGCAACCCCAGGGTTCCTGACCCCTGCTTTAAAAACCACTGGTGTACAAGACAACCAACACACAACTATGTTGTCTTTTCTTCTCTCACAAGCCACTATACTGTAACACTGTGAATATGTGCCTCACCCACCTTGCTAACATCGATTCTTTTGATTTGACTTGATAAGAATCAGAATATGGGAATGTTCCTATATATTGCGTCAGTGCATGTGGCAACTTCATTTACTCTAACTCTCTGGCGAACTGTCAATCTAGTGGTGTCAGCAAGCCTTAAAGCAGCAGTAATCTACTGTGCCGCAGTGAGGGCCACAAGGAGAGGGGAGAGGGAGAGGGGAGGTGTGTCGCTGTCCGTGGTGCTGGAAAATATGCCTGGCTATTGTCTTTTTAAGGTAAGGTCAAATCTGGGGAGAACAGGACTTCTTTAAATCTTTGATGGGACATTGTCGTCATCACACTGTTAGAAATAGTTTTCAACACCGGTTGCTGACTTTCTTGCTCTGTTTGCCGTAGTGTTTAGTGTGCAGTAAAGTTTGGAGCTACACAGAGAGGCAAGGAAGGAGGGAGAGAGAGAGAGAGAAAGAGAAAGAAAATACTTTCGACATTCTTTATTGGAACAGCTTACAGTCCAACACCATACAGTCCTACCAGTACAAAAACACTTGGTTTCAAACCACCCAGCCTTACAAATTCCAACAAGACTAAACACAAAGGAAGAAAGAAGTGTAACTAGACAGGTAGTTGAAGTTTTCCTACTCTAATAAGAGTCCCACTGCACCACCACTAGTCTTGTTCTTCTAGATATCACTGCTTCAATCCCCTCAGCTCCATGGAGGAGTTTAAGACATATGTGGGTATTATATCACTTTTAGTAGACAACCGTAGTGCTTGATTATACACCATGACCGCATAGGACAAGCCTGCTGGTTACTATGGTCTCAAACTAAACTGCCAACGTTGGCTACACTAGTCCATGACAATGTTGTTGGGTTTACATTGCCTAATAATGTGAAATTATTCAGCACCACTTTTTTTTTTTTTTTTACTGGGAGATTCCTTTAATTGCAGCAGCGCATCTTTTCAGCAAGAAGGCTGTTGAGATAACTTTTTGATGTAAAACTGGAAAAAATATATTGTAAAAGTGACACACACACACACACACACACACACACACACACACACACCTTCCGTCCTCACACTTGCACAACTCGCTGCACAACTGCAACTGCACAGCAGAGCATCAAAACAGTGCGGTCTCTGGGGTTTGTATGGGGGCTTGGGGGGGTGCCCCCACCCCCGCCCCCGCCCCCCAACACCCCTGCCTCCCCACCCCCTTTACAACAAACTCACCAGTTGGGTTCTTGTTTTTCTTGAGGCTCCTGCCACAAAGACACTGCAGCATATGCGATCCTTTGCTGAAAATGTTGTTCCAAATAAACCGCATGGATTTGGCCGAGACAGGGGGGGAGGACGAGGAGGAGGTGGAGGTGGGGGACGAGAGGAGCTCCGGATGCGGCAGCCTAAAATTCACCCACCGCATGGAGGCTAAGCCGGCCTCTTGTTTGCATGCCAGCAGACCCTGCCAGCTGTTCGGCTCAGCTGTTAGGTGATACTTCGGCCCCGCGATCTGCACCATAGACAAGAATAGGAGCAGAATTCCCGTCTCGTTGCCCGGTTTCTCGCCCGGTTTCTCCGCTAGCTCCGACAACAGGAATCGCACGAAATCCGCGTCGTTGTCGTCTTCGCAGCGGGGCAAGAGGAAAGCGACCGTTGCGGCGCTCTTTCCCGCGGGCTCCGTTTCAGGCTGCCGCTGCGACAGAGGGTCTTTAGCGGCGGAGGAGCTGTTGCTTCTGCCGCCCGGCCGCCGCGGCGTCAAAAGCCCCAAAACGCTCCTCTTTAGATCGCGTCTTCTGCCGCGCGGCGCGGGGAGCGGTGCGGCGGCGGCGGCTGACAGGCATGCGGTAACGCTAGCGGGAAGTTGGCGGTACGTGGCAGCTGGGGGTTTCTGCACAAAAAACCATTGCATATTAGTGGGGATACCAGGCGCCGGGGTGACAGTGTGTGTGTGTGCGTGTGTGCGCCTGTGTGTTTGGAGGGTGAGGTGGCTCGCGGGGGCGGATGCGGCGTGTCTGTCAGCAAGCCGGTGGCATCCCTAACCGTTCAGCAAGCACTGCAGCGGGGGGCTCTTTTTCAAACACACACACACACAGGCGCACACACTTGCAAACGCAGCACTCCGACGGACGCACACACATGCACTCCCGCGCCAAATGCAGAATCCTGTTGCGGCACCCGCTATTCTAGTTCATACACAGGTGTAGCCGGTGGGTAAATACGGCACGGGTCTGTCTGTCCACGTTTTGTAGTCCTCTTTTCTCCTCCCGGGGGTCTTTAAAAAGTCTTTAATTCTTTATCCGCGCGCAGGCCTACAGTTATCAATAATCCATAAGCTACAATGCGCAAAGCTACTGCTGTTCTTTTTCCCGTCTCTCTCCTCTCTCGCGCTCCGTCTTCCTCTCGTCCTCCTCTCTGCGCTCTCTCCTTCTCCTCCCCCTCTTTTCGTCTCTTCTCCTCCTCTGACGCGCGAGAGGCGGTCTATGTGGGCCGGTGTCTCTCCTTCCCGTCGGCGGAGAGGAAACTGTTTTGGTGTGCAGGGCAGATGTGACGGCGCAAGGCGTGCAGCGCGCGGCGATCTCCTGGCTGGAGCTGGTGCGGCTGCGACTTCACCTGCATGCGCTCGAGACGAAGAACAGAATTGTGTGTGTGTGTGGGGGGAGGGGGGCTTCTCTTCTGACGGTCGGTGCCGTTATTACGTAGGCACGTGGAGAGACACTGTCAGAACTTATTTGGGGGGGGGGGGGGGGGGGGGGGGGGGGGGGGGGGGGGGGGGGGGGGGGGGGGGGGGGGGGGGGGGGGGGGG
>JAODLI010000012.1:1766301-1781102 GCA_027575585.1 Percopsis omiscomaycus | reverse complement strand
CCCCCCCCCCCCCCCCCCGCAAGAGGAAGGCCAATAGCAGGCAGTTTAGGAAATCTGTCCAAAATGTAACATCCGAAGAGAATGAGCACATGTAATATGACTAACCTAAAAACTTCTACAAAAGTTAAAAATAGATAAAATAGATAATCCCTAGTTAAAAATAGATAAATAATAAATAAATAAATATAATAATTGGGAAATGTATTGTAATAGATTCTCTGGGATGCAAATGCAAATTGAATAAACTACAAACAAAGGTCCATGGGTGGGTGTACTGTGCTTTAAACAGAAAAAGTCAATATAAAATCAAAAGCGGCATAAAATGTTAAAATATTGCGTAGGTGGTATAAAAGGTTCCAATTTAATTTTCTTAAGGTGTAAATTAACAAAAAATAGAACAATAAACTGCACACACTTTGCCACAAAAGTGTATTAGCCAGTGTTAGAATGACAATTTGTCACGACGCCGCCTGTTCCTTGTTTTTGTCCTGTCTCTAGTATTCCCCATTGTCTATTCCAGGTTCCCCTAGTGTGTCTACCTCGTTCCCCTGTGTTCTTCCAGGCACCTCCCTTGTTCCGCCCTGTCTCTTTTTTTGGTCCTTCCCCTTGTTGTCCATTCCCCGCCCTCACCTATTTCCCGTTCTCCCCAATAAGCCCCAGTGTATTTAGTCTCTGTTCTCCCGTCTCTGTGCTGGTTTGTTGTCCATGTCTGGGTCTATGTTGTCACCGTGTCTTTGTCCTGGTCATTGCCTTGTCCTGGTGATTGCCTGGTCCTGGTCATTGCCTGGTCCTGGTCATTGCCTGTAAGTTTTGCTTTTGTGGACTATTTCTGTTCCCTGGACTTCCCCGAGCCGTAAGCCTTTTTGTGTTATAGTTTTTGGCCTTTGACAGTTTTCCATTGTTACCCTGATCTGGGTGAGTTTTGTTTTAATAAACTCCCGAAACCCCACTGCCTGCCTGCTTGTCTCTGTCTGCACCTGGGTCACAATATCTCTAACCCTGATGCAATTATGTCTTTAATTTATAGGAGTAAAATAGCAAGAACACTCCACCCACGTCCATCATTCAGTACAAGGCATACAGTATTAGAAGAACCAAATGAAATAGCAGGGACCTACCCATGCTGGTAGCAGGAGTCATGCACAACACTGATCCTGTGTGATTATGTAATGGAAGGTGGAAAACCCAGGTTAGCTTGAGACTGATTCACACACAATCTAGCATAGGCAAGTGCAGCCCCACAGAGAGAAATCCACCATCTTTATCCCAGTGAGCCATTACGCATCCATATGACCCAAACGGGGAGACGGTGTAGGTAGGTATAAGCATGCTGGATAAAACACTAATCTCTGGCAGGGAAAGGGAATAACTGCAAGGTAGGATTGAAGGGTCGGCAAAGTTTCTGTTGTTTATGATTTGAAGACAGCCGTGCTGACAGACAGAGTTTGACTGGAGATTTCATTTAGGGTAAACTTGGGCACTCTAACTGTGAGTTAAGGTTTGTCTCAGTGTAGGCCCAGAGCAGGTTTTATTATACCTCATTATCAACACGGACATGCTCAGCCTCAGGTACCTCAAGTGAGCGAACAGCTTGTACTTATCAGCCATATGATCCTAATTAAAACGATGACTCGTCTAATCCCTATCAAACTACGTGTGACCTCAACAGCCTGAAACAGAGATGTAACACCCCCCCATCATACAACATAGTAAGAAATAACAAATTAAAGAAGGACCATGAAAAACCAACCACAGGAGGGCAGGTTGGTTTGGGTTACCTGCGGGGTAGAATGCTGTTGCAGCCTGCTGAAGCTGTGCGTTGGACAGAGCCTGTTGGTAGTGCAAAAAGCTGGGGTTGAAGAAAGAGCCTGCCCCGTGGCTCTTCTCAAAAGCTGGCCTCTTTGGTAAGGGTTGCATGACACTGTGGGGGAAAGCCTGCAGAGAGAAAGAGGAGATATGAAAGAGGCAGGCCTCTCCTATCCACTAAGGACTATCTGGCTGGATATACTGTCTATATTTTATAATGCAACAGTGTTGACATAACTGTACAATACAGGTTACTGCTACCAAAGGGTGGCAAAATTCAAGCAAGGTTCTATGATTTAAAAAGTGAAAGGCATGGATGCCTCAAATAATAATAAACACTAAATGGATGTTATATGATTCTGTTCACAAAACCAACACTAGATGAGTCTTGTTAACAACAATGACAAAATCAAAAGTTATCCCAGTATAATTAATCGCTACATGCAAAGCAAAAGGTGAAAGTACCAGGTCTACAGCTGTCTCGAGGGGTCGCTTCATTGCTTTGGCAGTCGACTGAGTCTTTTAATAGCAGGCAGCGAGCACATGATGGGCCAATGGGATTCAAGCGTGTTAACATACAGGTAACAGCAAGCAGAGGTGCATCATGGGGGACAGCATTGCATTGTGGGAAGGTGAGAAGGAAAAACAAAACAAAAACTCTGAATGTTTTATACCACATACGTTCCAATATACATGCACATTAACCAAAACAAGTGATTAAAAGCCACACAAGACCAGCTATAATATATCTCCTGAATCAACAGGTCAGCATATAGCCTACTATTCAGCAATGGCGTACTCAAATTTTAAAACATGTATACTATGCCATGTCAAAGTTTTTATTAAAATTATTTATTTATTTTTTATGAGAGATTTTATTAGAGATTATTTATGAGATCATTCACTTAAATAACACAACAGTAGTTGAACAGTTGTTGTTATTTTAAACCAAACACAAGCTATATGACACCAATGCCATACACATAATGTCAATATACATAATGTACATCAAAGATATTTTAAGTGCCAATATAATAAAATGTGTGTTTTTTTGTGATGTTAAAAGTAAACAAATCTATATCTATGATGACTTAATTTTATTCAAGAGCTGTATCTAAACACATTGTCACACAAAGAACCTTCACACCTGCCATGTGTCCTGTATCATCTCGAAGGAAGCTAACTCCACCACCACCATATGAGTGCATAAATGCTTGTACCGTACTGTAAATGGGTCCAAAAAGGAGGTATATGCAAATCACATAGGTGTTATCCAGTGTGGACTGACAGAGACTATTCTATGTCTATAGGACATAAATATTTGGACAGGAAGTGTTGTGTGTGACGGGTGTGTTTTGACAAGCAAATGAGCAATGCGTATACGAGACAGGCGTTTTAACACCAGATGTAAATAGTGCAGCCAAAAGATGCCATATGAGATGCATGGTAATGCCAGCCGTAAAGGGGGCCAAGGTGAACAAAGACCATCATTTAATATTCACAGAATGTGGAGCTCTGTTTTCTAAATGGATGAAGAACATAGCAAGATCAATGCTATGACCTTTGGAGGGATCGGTTTCAGCGGACGCAGGTAAAACACTGATATATTTCGGCTTTCTTAACCATCTGTACAATATGAAAACATAACACATAAACCATTGCTTGTTATTGCAAGCTAAAAAAAAATACAAGCTCAAGGTCATGCAGAGAATGTCGCAATGTAAATAAAAGAATAACCATAAAAATGATACACAACAAGACAATGTGGGTTGGGCCAGGCAGTCTACGGAGGGCATGCGAAACATCAATAAATAACAAGCAAATCAAATTAAAACTGAAGCAATGTGCTTTGGTATCTACTAGAATATGTTACATAACAACTTTAGCTCTCAAATATCACACAGAAAATGTTGTTAGGCTATCATTTTGAAAGTGAAAGATAAAGGCATATCTACTGTACCAGCAGGCACAGTTTCACTTTGTAAGAGTTAGACATAGCTATTTTAGGACCGAAGAGGCAACATCTAGAAAATGCATTTCACTATGTGCTGGCAAATATTTAATGTGAAATGCCAATATATCACTTTTCACCAAATTCAGCAATTTTAGGCTGCTTTCTATGTGAATAGATGTAAGTTAACAATATATATATGTATATATATATATATATATTTAAAAAACAATAAGCCAGTGCTCCACATTCTATGATGTCATGAAAAACACAGGGCTAAGCTTCATGATAAGTGTGTGTGTGTGTATGTGTGCGTGTTAGCAAAATGTATTTCCAAGCTGTAATACCTCCCAGCAGTCTGAGGGGCACAGAGTCTGTCTTACCATGATCGCAGCAGCTGCCTGTGCCACGGCCGTCTGGTTGACCTGCTGCTGGCTGGCTTTGATTTTTGCCTGTAAGTGTGCAGGTGGGTGGAAATACTTGCACTTCTCCCTGGAGCACCGGCTCTTGATGTAGTCCATGCAAACAGTGACGGTGTTGTCACTGGTGTCAATCATCGGGCTGTCGCTGGGGTGAGCGAAGCGGCAGTCCGTTTCTCCTCTGGCACAGTTTCCCCGCTGAAACTCACGGCACACCTAGGAGAAATCCCATTCAAGGCAATTGAGAGACATGCAGCCTTGTGTAAAGGGAAGAAAACCCCCCACTAATTTACGAGAAATTATTCCAGGTCATGCCTGAATACCTCTAGTTTGTCTGTACGCTGCAGCTTTTGTGAGGGTGAGGAGGAGGATGAGGAGCTGCTCTGGACTGAGATTGGTGGGCTTCCAGGGACGAGAACTGGGGTGCTGGGGAACTCTGTGGGAACCAGACTCATCCCATGGCTCATCGATGTAAGATAAGGAGAGTAGCCAAGGCCAGCATTTGCACTAAGCCCCTGGTTCATGGGGAATGTGGGCTATGGGGGACAGGTTAAAGGGCTGTTATATGTCAATCAAAAGCCATCACGTCACACAAGAAAGTGGGCGAAGACTGTTGTAGTATGCCTTGTTCGGTTTAAAGGTCTGATAATACTGATACTGATAATATACTACTTATCATACAGAAAATGGAAAGGAATAAAGAAAGCACAACTGAGCATTTCATAAAGTGATGTTATATGCAATAATGCCAGAACAACATCTCCAAGCTTAAAAGGCATTTTTGACAATCATCGTTTCAGTGCCTTAAAAACGTTTCATTTTCATTTAATAGTACAGCCCTTTAGAAGCACTTATTTCTCCCCCTAGTTTGTAAGGATGATCTACTTACTACATGCTGCAGGCCGCTTCCAGGGATCATGAACTGCATTTGCTGGGCCAGCATGGCAGCTGCTGTCTTCTGCTGAATGAGGTTGTTGCGCCCGTTTATCTCTAACTGGGTTTTTAAGTGTGAAGGTGGATGAAGGTACTTGCAGTTTTCTCTTGAGCATCGGCCCTGTAATCAGACAGAAATAAAGAAGATATAGGAAGAGCTAGCCAAACATCAACTTCAGGCGGAATGTAGGTTATCAGCAGTCCTCAACCAACAGATTGACAAGAATCCTTTCATAGACCATAAACACCACTCAAATACAAAGGAAACTTTAAGGAACAAATACTGCTTTTGCTTATTGCTATAATGGCCATCTATTTCTGGTTATTAAAACGCACACACCTCACCAAGCTAGACTCTTCCAACATTACAAATTCAACATTACATACCAAATAAGCCTCTGAAAATCATTTTGACAACTCCATCAGCAAAGAAGGACATTTAAAGATTAAATTAGAAAGAAACTAACCAGCATGCCAAAAAGGTTCTAGCTAAGCTCTCTAAAAAAGCTTATAAAATAAGAAACCCTCCACCAACCAATTTTTTATAGGCAGCCTCTCTTCCCTATCCTATTCATTATTGTCTCCATACAAACACCCACACATGACACCACATTGGCCACTGAGGGAACACACAGACTGCAAAACAATGATGGTACCTTTGATGCTGCCAACTACCCATGAGCAAATAATAGGTGGAAACTAATTCTGCACAAACAGTTGCTCCCAAAAATTATTTGTATGTAAGACACATGTTAGACGCACAAAACAACGTTTCAATTGACAGATCTTCTGGAGAGACCTTTTCCCTGCACCAGGAGGCCAGTGGATATGCACATTTCCCTCATTTGTTAAAGTGCTCCTACATAAACCACAAACAGAACCAGAGTAGCATGGCATGCAATAAAGCATCTTTTGTCCCAGGTTGAAGTGAGGACTCAACCGTGGGCCGCTAGGGTCCTTCATGAACCCCTGACACCTGATTGGTTGGAATAATTCCTCAATTTGGTATTATATTGATTTGTTCATTTGATTCTGAGAAACTAGCAGCCAAGAAGGCATGGCAAAATAACACACTTGATTGAAGAAAGGAATTGTGTCACATAGCCTGCCGAGTGTCATCTAAACTGATCAGTCATTTATCCACTGAAAGTGTGGAGTATCCCAGACCAAATGTGTAATGTGACATTAATTGTGGAAATACATCTCATTGTCTGTGGCTTATTAAACTGACTAAAATAATACACTGCACTATGGACTTTTTAAGATGAATGACTAAGAGAGAGCCAGGTGGAAGTCAACTTAAAAAATAATATACAAGAAGAGGTTTACAGAAGATGGCTGGTTAGTTAAAAATGCGGTTTGATTGATAGCCTGGTGTGTATGAATACGTTTATTACCAGGCTATTGTTGTCTTCTATCAGACTTATACTATATTCCTAATGCTGTCAATCAAGCAAGTGAATTAGCTTAAGCAGAGATTAGACTCTCCTGCCCTTGATATTCACTAGAGTACATTTTTCAATCGAGTAATCAGTGAGCTAATTTGAACTAATTTGTGTGTCTCCCATGAGATTTATGTCAATTATTTTTTGAGAGAGCCTATGTGGATTGTAGCAAAAATTAAATATTTATATATATAATTATATATAATATATTTTTTTCTGATATAATACTGCGTATGAAACGTTAGTAGGTATCAAAGTTAATGCTAAAAATAAGCAGCTAAAAAGGGTTTGGACTGACCACTTCGTCTTAACTTCAAAAATACATTTTGAAAGAGAGACTCGTAAAAGTAAAAACCAAG
This sequence comes from Percopsis omiscomaycus, assembly GCA_027575585.1. Taxonomy (NCBI): domain Eukaryota; kingdom Metazoa; phylum Chordata; class Actinopteri; order Percopsiformes; family Percopsidae; genus Percopsis; species Percopsis omiscomaycus. The sequence continues at coordinate 1,774,189 of JAODLI010000012.1, read as the reverse complement.
CTAAAATATGACATTCCAAGCTAAAATATAACATTCAGTCGCAACATACTGTACAGCTGTACTGTATGTAGATAGCAACAAATTAGTCAGACTGTGGCAAATTCATTTCATATCAAATTACATGCATTTTTTTTACTTTTGTCTGTTTAATTCCAACAGTACTCATATCCATATTGTGCAGAAGGAACGATGAAGTCAATGAATGAGACATTATTCCTCATTAAGGAAACAGAGATGAACTGTTCAGTCAGCCTAAAGTTGAACTAAAAAGGACTGTTCACTCACTCAGCCTATTCTTGTCTATAAAGACGGCATCCCTTATGGCTGCACATATTTTAATTAGCTTTCATTGAGTCAAATGAAGCAATGAAGGCAGATGAACACAGTATTCCTGTTCACCTACTTAGACAAAATGCTGATCTAGTAATTTATGAACCACTCCCCATCCAAAGACAACAGTACTACAGTGTTTTGGACCAGATTGACAAATAACATAATTTACATTTTGAAAACTATAAAGTTAACAAATCCTGAACTCAATATTTTGTTGTTTTGTAATAAAGTTGCTTGGTTATGATTACAATTACATTTAAGAACCCCCCCCCCCCCACGAGGTACAGTCAAAGTCCTTATAGGCAAGTCTGGCCACTTGGCAGCCATCTTGGTAACGCCCACAGGCAGTTATTTCAGGCTAACAAGACCAGGCCCCTACTGTATCTAAATGAATAGGGAGAGAGCCATAACTGTTCTTTCAATGGTCACCGGGACATAAAAACTGTATAAAATCACCAGTCAAAGATTTTAAAAAGCTTTTTCCCCACAGATTATACTTCTACTACACAAGGTCAGTACAACCATACAATTGGCTTAATAGGTTTCCTGGTTCAGCCACTATAAAGAAGACAATTGGCTCTTTGGGGGGAGGGGCGGGATATGGTTATACAACCGCCATCTTTGGCGTTACAGACTTCTCCCATAGTTATATTCAGGATTCTTCAAGTGGTCTGTCTCTTCTATAATGTTTCTGGTACAGCACATAACAATTAAACAACAGAAAATCTTGTTTAGACAAAATCTCGGTGTGAACTTTACACCTACAAAATTTCTGAACAATACATTAAACCAAAAATATGATGTATTTTGGGGAACTTTGGAGTTTCTTCATTCTGCACATTAACAATGTGATGGAATGTCACATTAGTTAAAAACAAGAGATAAAAGAAAAAAAGCTAACATTTTAGATGTCAACTATACCACCTACACCTACATGTACATGAGGAATAGTCCTTTCTAAATATCAGTACTTTTAACGATTATTTGCTCGCAGTATTGTTGGAAAACCTTCATGTGTGGCATTTAGTTTTGTAGCAGATATAAAAATCACAGTGTAAACAGCATGCTTGATGGTCTCCCCGCCCACACACTGAATGTTAAACACCATTTCTCAAAGAAGGGCAGGCCCTGATGCAGGGGAAAGACTTACACAGGGTATACAATTCACAACTCTTTAGTGCTCTGCAGGTTAGGGAATAAATGTGGTTCTACAAAAGTGCACCATGTAATAGCATCATGTAAGTCTTTCAGCATTTGTTCATTGCTAAGCACAAATTCCATTTCTCATAACCCCATGCTCATAGCTTGATTGTATTGTATCACAGTGAACCAAGTTGATAGCCAGTCAAGAGTTATGGAATTAATGGTCCATTATCATAATATTTCTGCTTTTAGTGTCCCTGAAGATGACAGGTACTGTATGCACATGCTCACAGCATGCCTAGGAACATAAAACACCCTCTGTATATCATTATCTGGATCTTAAGGCCAAGGCTGTGATGATGGGTTTGGCCTAGTAGTGAAGCTTTAATAACGCAAAAGTGCTGCCAACTCTTTAGTCTAATTACACAGAGGAGGCTGCAGGAGACGCACATCAGTCCTCAGTTTTAGAAAAGCAAATTATAATGTTAAGTGAAACGCTTTGAATATTACAGCAGAGAGCGGTCATATTAGTCCACTCTCTGCTGTTTCTTGAGACTTCACTTGATACATGGTTGTCGGACAGCGGGGCAGAAGGCAAGGCTGCCATGATTGGCAGTCCACAGAAGTCGGCTTACGAGGAGACACCAATAGCCCGAATCGGTCTTTCTTAACCCGTTCCTTGGTAGTCATGAGAAACTAGTTGCACCACAAAACCACGTGCACAAATTAAGTTAGCTTAAGTATGTTAGCAAAATATTGCTAAATCAGCAGTTCTGGTGATCTTTGTTAGTTGTTCCCAGGATCGCTTAAAAGCAGGCAGTCATCCAACCTAACAATGAAATGCCATACTTGCACAAACCAGAAACATTTAGAGATACTTCCTGTCTTCCTGCATGTGACCACAAAACAAATTATTTATCTACAAAATAAATCTTGAAAAATAATTTGAGGATAGCGAAGCAAACTACTGTATGTCATTTATTACTAATTTTACACTGAAGCAACCACCCGAATACAACCTGAAAAACTATTAGTTATTCGACCAACAAATGACATTATGTATGGGCTGTATATTATGTTGAACACAGTATAATGTGTCAAAATGTAACAAATCTATTAAGCAGTGACTTGCATGGAACTAACTTTGGGGAGCGGTTCTAGTGGGAACACACAGTAACAATATTCTGGTTTGAATGAGTCAAACATGGGTTGAAGCCATATTAAATATCCCGTGTCTGACTTGGGCTGTGTATGAAAGGGGGATATAGAATAAGCTCTGTACAGTAACATAGCTTACAATGGTGGAAAAACAGCTGGTACCAGTTGACAGTGAAAGTTGGCACCAAGATCACCTCTTTGACAACAATATATTAATAAAGACAAGTTGTGACATCCTTGTATTTTGAAAAAGTAATTTTCTGAAGATGTTGACAAAATATCCAAAAACTTTTAGTGTACATGTAACTAAAAGTAACAATGTAAAGACTTTTTTTTAGATTTCACATAAGCTAGAAGGAATTATATATACCTGTATATCCATTATATTTCTTACCTTTAAAGAGTCGAAGCATGCAATAACTCTTCCGTTATCAACCTGGCAGCTCTTTGGTGGATGTGCAAATTTGCATTCCTCATCACTCCGTGAACAAGTTCCTCGTTGAAACTGCCGACACACTTCCAGCGTAAGCCATTTTGTGTCTCTCATGGAGGAGATATTTAAAGCCATGTCCAGGGAATTTAATCTTGTGTTGCAAATTAAAACCTAAAGTCAATTTATTGACTGAGTACCTAATGTACCTCAAAAACACGTATTAATTAAAAAGTATGGCTCAGGATAAAATGTCTTTCTTAAAACAACTTGACGAGTTCTCCATTAGCTGGTGTTAAGAGGCAAGATGGCAGGCCAATCACGTATAGATTTTCCAATAAACATCAGATGTGATTGCTCTGTGACACATTCAATTTTGTTCAATTCTGCCCATAAAAATCACAGGCAAATATCAAGTTACTTTAAAAGAAAAATGCAGATGTGATTTCTGAGCCCGTTAGGCTATCCTTTGGCAGATCTTTTGATGTGCACCAAATTTTGAAAAAAGTTGGTATACTATCAGTGCTGATGCAGTGCAAACTAAAAGACTTGCAGCTGAGGTTACATTGGTGCTCAAGTCTAGCCTTAAAGGGGGTATATAGGCTTGTCTTGTACACAGACCAGCTTCAAGTCGGGGATGTCTTCTTAAAGGCACTTCCTGTTGGTGCTCTGAAAAATATAGAAGATACATTTGCATCAGTTTCCTCACATATTGTTTGTAACTATGTATGACATTGTGTTGAAATTGCAGCTTTTGCTTATTCACAACATTCATTCTCTTCGTAAGCTTTCTTCTGGGAAAAAAATGCATCTGACCAATCACAGTGAAGTTTAATGAGAGCAAGAGCATATTGTTAATAACAAAACTGGTGAAACACAACAAGTGAAAGTGATGTCTACTATGAGGGGATTCAGTAGAAGTGATGGCAGGCAGTTTACAAGGGTACAATAAATGACAATTGCTGCTACCTACTACTACTCCACATAAGGCAATGATGTAGAGGAGAGATGAATACCTAATTAAAGGCAGGGAGTTTTTTTTAATTACCTCTATTCTCTGGAGACTGTAAGTCATCTCAACTATAGCAGTTCATACCAGGCTATAAACAACTGTGCCTTTTTATAATTAGTCAAATTACATTCTGTAATTTTAATGTGATAAATCCAATCCTCAATCGAAACCAAAATGAAATTCCTAATACATCACTCAAAGGAATGTCTATGTTATACTGTTAAGTAGTAATTGAAAAGATGACACATATTCAGACATCTGAAATGTATTGGGGTTGGGAATGACCTTCCAAAGTGTAGGCTGGTTGCACTAGCTACTTCACCCTAAAAATAGACCTAGTTATAGTAAGTGCCCTCTAACTAACTCATAACTAAAATGACAAGCTGTTACACAGATTAGTTGTAATGTATGCATACCATATGAAACCAAGGAGACCACATTAGAGGAGTCATCTGAAACATTGTGTTAGGAAATGTTAGAAAAGCTTTCAGAAGAGGCTTCAAAACTAAACCTAGGCTTGGGTCTAGTTCTGTAGATTTCTACCTACTGTACATTATTGAAACAAATGAGCCTGAAACATCATAATTGCATGAAGTTTTAGCTGATAACTCTCCTAAATTTATTGTGAATTGACCTAGCCTAGACTAGCCTAAATTGTATTCAAATGTTCAGTTTAGCTGTTACTCCACCAACTGCCAAGTGAGCTTCTTCTAGACAATGACAATGCTGATGTAGGCCACAATCCTACTGTCCCACAGCGGTTGGACCATTGGGTCCAACTTGACACCTCACCCATTTAATACCACAGCTTTCTGCTAATTGCAGTGACATACTGGACTGATTAATCTCCATGACTCTAAATCTAATTTAGCCCCCACTACAGTTTATGAAATTGTAATTCCATGCACTGTGCTCAATGGTACTATTGTATCTCTGTACATACTCTCTGCAATCCATTAGGAAAAAAATCATAAATATGAAATAAACTTTATCATCCATTTAATTATTATTACCAAACATATCATAATCCATAAAGTGAGATGTCCAAAGTATCTCAGATCATTAGATATGTTTCTGTATCCCAGATCAAGAAGTGTACATTGAGAAGAAATTAGAAATTAAATGGTAGTTCAATTACATAGTACAGAAGATGACTAGGGCTTCAGAGCATAATTCAGCGTGTAAGTTATGTAAAGGCAATAACATTCAAAGCATAGGTTATAGAAATTATGATGCAATCAGAAGCCCTCTTTTACTGGTGTACTGTAGGGTACAAACAGAGGTAAACTGAATTGTATAATTAGTTGCTGTTGAATGACTATAACTGTAAGTGTAATTTCATTCATAGACAGTGAGCCTAATAATAGCCTTGCCATTAAGTTTCTAGTTATTATGGACGAAGTTGGCACCTTGTTTCTGAAAATGTAATAATAGGCTATATGTTCCTTCTTGGTTCACCAAGCAAAGTAAAGGACACAGAAGCACTCCTACAAAACCCATTCAAACACACAATGTGTGGGAGTTAGGTAGTCAAACTGTCAGACTGGTACACTTAATGTTAAAGAAAACAGGAAGTAGCAAAACAAGCATAAAATGACGCTTCACTCCCCAAGCTGAAAAAAATTAAACAACAAAGAGAACTCAACAGTAGTCTAACCAATATTATTGTATAATCAAAGCCCTGCTAACACAAGCATTTTTGCTCTAAACTCCCTCTCAGGTTTACCACATGGTTGGTATTCAACACCATAATGCAGAAAATTCCTTTAGGCAGAAGTCAGGAAGCAGAGCAGGGAAACTAACCTTTCACGTCATCTAGTACTGGGTAGTTTCTCTCTCAAATCTTCTCAACAACAGTGCATTAGTTTGTAAACCAGCTTTACTTCCAGTTATATGAAGATAGTCATCGCGGGAATAGACACCGTTTTCTGTCCTGTGGATTCTGTGCGGCCTCTACAAATAGTTTTCTTTCCAACACAGTGTAGGAAAAAGACTGTCTGCATAACTCTCTAGATCAAACATTTCCAGCCACCCTTTTCCTGCCTGTCTGCCCGCCTCCAGAAAGGCCCTCCCAGTCTGAAATTAGCCAATAGAATTTTAGAAGCTGAAATGCTTTGTAAAGCCTGACTGCTTAGTCCAGACTGACAAGCTGCAGGCAGTTAGTACATAGGTACAAACTAGTTAGGCAAAGTCATAGTCAAATGTCAGCCACCTACTAGCCTATACTATCCCACTATTGCCCGAGGAACAGGGTTAAATGTATCTTTCTCACCTTTGCAGAAATACTTTTTTATAGGCCTATGTCAATTTTCAGTTTCAGAATACTTTGATTTTAACAACAGATTTGGTCCATACCCTATATAAAGTTCACAAGCTACAATGCTGTCTTATTTAAGATGTGGGCACTACGTGCACACTACAAATATTAAAGTGGGCAGACTATTTATCGTCTTACTGTAGCTTTTCACTTTGAGAAGTGGTCAGTGCGAAACCCCATCAGAATGATAATAATTAACCTTTGCATGTTGTTTACACCACACCTGTCACTGTGCCAAAAAGGAGACCTCATGCATATGTGCGTGTGTGTCAGATTGTTAGCTACAGTAAGCCAGTCAATTTCATATGCAAAATGCACAATCCTACTTAAATACAGTTAGTCAAGTACATTATAAGGTTGTAGTTAACAGTTAATACGTTATTACCACACCAGGAAGCAAAATATATTTGAAGCCAGGCCAGAAAACTAGCTAGCAATGACTTACCTCGTTACCATTAGCTAACATAGATAACGCATCAGGCTGCATCACACGGTCAGCTTGTCTCGTTAGCTCCCTCGGTGGTTTCCATAGTTTAGTCACTGATTAGCATTGACTAAGCTACTTTAGCTAACGTTAGTTGGCTAAATACAGTAAAGCAGCTATCATTAGATATCGTTGGTGTGCTGACGATAGATAGAGTGTTAGCTGCACACCTGCTTACCTCATCATCACGGAGAACCGCTCCCCAGCACGAGCTACAGCAGTCACGCACCAGCCTGGATATACGGGGCAGTAGCACCATTGAACTAGAAAAACAACATGTCAAGTAAAGTGGAAAGGACTATTCAACGAACCTTTAATTGCTCTTCTATTCGCAGAATTGAATGATGCTAACTGTCTTTCAAAAATATGTCACGGTTCCCGCATTCACTTCTTGGTAGTATGTAGCACTGCACAGATTAAAGCAACAAGCTTTTGACAGCTTTACTGTACGATCGCCAGTTTAACGCGACAACGGGGTTCCTCCTATCCACCGGAAAAAGAAAACAATTGCAGCGGTTAAATACGCAAAATTGAAAATATGAATAACAGATAACATCGAAATGTTAGCAACATAAACTTGTCTTCATGGTATCCATTTAGGATCAACGAAGGGCATTCCGTAAAGGAAATTTACAGCGATTCCCCTACGATGCAACATGGTACAATCCACATGGATGCCAGGAGGCACTAGAAGGGCAAGGTTTTTCTTGTTACCAAGGGAACAGCACAGTGAAAGTTATTTTTTTCTGCATGTATATGAGTTCTAGAAAGTAGATATTTTAATTAGAAAAATAAAGTTTAAAATAAAGCTCCTGGTTGATATAGGCTTAGACGCCCTGGAGACATAGTGATATTTCCCCCCTGATTTCTAGTCTTTATTATTTATTTATTTCTCACAGTAGAATCAAGGTCATGTAAGATAGATACTAACCTATAGTGTGTGTGTCTGTGTAAGGGCGGGGGGTTGAGAGAGAGAGGCGGGGTGGGGGGGGGGGGGGGGGGGGGGGGGGG
>JAODLI010000012.1:1749694-1766291 GCA_027575585.1 Percopsis omiscomaycus | reverse complement strand
CACCCCCCCCCCCCCCCCCCCCCCCACACCCACACACACACACACACAGTGCAAAAAAGATAGACAGATCAGGATGTGGCTTTTAGATAAAAAAAACGTATATTTCAGCAACAATATTCATCCTGGTTATGGAATAGTGCTATTCGACTTGGAGATTTTTTCACATTAACTGAGGTTTTAATTTCACGTAGGCCTAGGCGTAAAACATATTTTTTGTGTCATTCATGTATTGTGTGGCACCTATCAAGTTGTCACTTGATAGGTGCCAGCGCTTATATTGTATGCCCTTGGAAAAAGATAAAAGACCCACTATTTCTGTGAAAGAAGTAAACGTTGGGGACTTAATGTAGGGAACTCACATGCATGAATAGGCCTATGACACCAGTTTCCTTTAGTTGATCCAATTGATCTTGTTGGTGAGTGTTCAACTACCAACCTACTAGGCCTACTTACTGTAGTGTTAGTTAGTTATTTGTTAGTTAGTCTGTTTGTTTTCTTGCGTTTTAATGCATTATAGGTTGTAGGGAAGCATTCAGGGCACATCTGGGTGCTCTGTATTTGGTGTGATTTGGTTATGATCATTATATGTAACATCAACCATATACAAAATAGCACTCATAGTGGAATTATAGTGTGATAGCAATCTCCTCTACACAATTAAATTAATTGTGTGTGTGTGGAGGTGTTTCTCAGAGCAGGAGAAATGTGACCTCTTGGTCTTTCATTCTGCTTCAAAAGAATGCCACAATGGACATCAAAAGCTCACCTTGAGGCAAATGGCACTATAATCAGATGGAGAAAGTCATTCTAATTCTACCTTTCCCATGTTTCAGTTTCTTTACTCCTCAGTTTATGTCATTTCCTATTGTGTGTGTTTTTTTTATTTATTTTTTTATTAAAAATTGTGACATGATGCTCTGGTAATTGTGTTCAAGATAGAAAGTAAACAATACACCATTGAAGGATATTGCCTATCAGACCTTTTATTTGAATATGTATGCCATACCAGTAGATGTGGGAAACTTGTTCATCCTTAACTTGTACAGACATGTACTTATTTTGTGTTGTGTAGCCTATATATTTTTGAACATCTGTTTTATCTTTTGTGCTTATCCCTGTAAATATCTGCGTCCCTACTGTGTGCTGAATCTGCTGCTGTGACTAATTAATTTCCCCTCAGGGATGAATAAACTGTTATCTGATCCCTTATTACTAAAATATTCCTAAATCCCTAACTTTTTTAAGACTGCAGCACATTGTACCACTCAGGTTTTCAAGATGTATTTGGATTTACATACACACAACAAATTAGCTTTCAGAATTACGATGATTTTTAAAATAAATAAATAAATGTATGTTAATTTCCATTAAATAGATGTATTTAATGGAAATGCATCTTCCCAAAACGTAACCACCTTAATATACTGTAGCCATATGTGAGTGCTCATATTATTATGTCCACACCTAACCTTCAACATGTGTGCAAGATAACTGTCAGCTCTTAAGAATCTAATCAGATTTCTTCCAACATTGTTTTTTCCATTTGTGAAAAAGTTGTAGTCTGTTGTACGTTGAAAGGCATTAATACTTGAATAATACCATAGTCTGGACAACTGCTTACTTAAATTCCCTTAATTTTCAGAGCATTTCAGGATGATTTTTATCTAGGATAAACCAATAATTATACAGGCCAGTGATATGCCACCCCACATTTAAAGCTCAAGAGAACACAGGGGCGGATATACTATTAGGCTACTTTGGAGTAAAACGAGGTCAATATAGTGATAGGAGGTTGTTGCGCATTTAAGTTAGCCGTCTGTTTATCTTAATATTGTGAGGGTGTAACGCTATCCAGTGTCTTATTGCGCCCTGCCCAAAACTAGCTAGTTGGTAGAAAGAAACGAACATAAGCAATTCTATTAAATTGCCCATAGATGTCACTCTCCTCTTAGTTTTAAGAACCTCCCAAAAACGGCGGCTCTTTCAGCAGAGTGGGTGGAGTTGAAATTGGAGCATCAAACCGATGCTCGTTTTCTGATTTAAGCTGCATATTACATCACTGAATCCATTCACTCAGCCCTGAATGATAAGATCACAATCAATTTGCTTTGTGTAGGCTACTTTACTTACAATTTCTGCTTACAGTACACCAAATGTACTTGGATAATATTGTCACAAAAATAACAAAAGCCCTTTTGCTTTTTCAAACCTTTAGAACTGTTATTCTATTTGAATGTATGATGTTATTTACTATATTACCATGAAATGAAATGTGTTGGCATAACAATGAGGCATACACAATTGTCTATGCTAGCTTGCTGAGATTGTTTTAAATCATCTACAGCACAGATGTTAATCAACCTTTATTTAACAGTGGCGATGACATTCAAGGCCACTTTGTAAAGCTTTAATGCAATCTTAATATGTGGGTAGCAGGCACAGGGGTGGAGAGCAGATCATTTTTGTGGACCAGAGTTGTGTCTTTCTCATTACACATGTCCTGCTGTTAAGTATAGCAAATAAAACAATCATACCATCTGGTACCTAAGGGTTGGAACATTGAAACCTTAGGGTTGGAAAAAGTCATTACAGAATTGCATGAACAACTATGCATAAGAATCTCTTGAAATGAAACAAAAAGACACCCTTTGGTATTTAATAATACTGTACAGCTATTGTGAGAATGAATTATGTTTGCCTCAAATGAAGCACTGCATCTTTGAGTCGCAGGAATTGGGTGTTATTTTGTAATTTATGATTCACAAATAGACCAACATGATGATGCATACAATACATTTTATACTGTTAATGCAAACGCTATTTCAATTATTTTCAGATAATGAAAACAGATCACAAATGGGACACATTTTCATATATTTCCAAAGTAAATTACACTATGAGGTCATATTGTGAAAAAGAATCATCAGGATCAGGATGATTTCGAAACATGCAGGAAGGTGATTATACTGTCGATATCTGTGTATAGCCTGCTATATCTGGTCTGGATGTTTAGAATTTACTTTCCTGACCTTGGGATGGGATGAAAATGTTTTGTACCCAAAGCCACACACGAAACACCTCGGATTACTTCTCTTCATTTTTATTACACAGGAAAGGTGTGATTGCTAAAAATATATTGCATATTTGTACACATATTGTAATAGTAGATATATAAATTTTTACAAAATTGAATGAATGTTCAATAGTTTTAAAACTCTATCTACCTCATGTGTAGTGTTTTATGATAGTAGCCTACCTAAATCATCTTTAATGATCAGCATATTATCATAAACATGGAATTAAGAATGTGTCTTCCGATTGAACAACTATCCATTATCTAAATAAAACAAATAAATACTGTTTAATCGTCCCCTCTTAGAGAATTGAACTTCAGTGTCAGTTGAAGGTTTATTTAAATTATTGTTTCACAATGTGGTATATGTCACTTCTTTTTGATTGGCAGTTATAAGAGATTGTGTGTGTTTTTTCATCACTTAATTTACACCTTTGCCTGATAGTGTTCCATTTTCTATAATTAAAAATTGTGGGACCTGTTATAACACATCCAAAGATTGACAAAATTACAGAAATAAGACAGATTTTTCTGCATTATAACATTTTAATGTATACTTTTCAGCAGTACAGGCAGTCCAACCCTAGGTCTTTTCTCTTTTTTTGTTGGGGTAAGCAGAGAGATTGCACATACAGTAGCAGGATCGCCATAGAGACAGTGTCATAACCTGCACGGTCGCAGGACATTCACACATTGGTTGAAGAGTAGCCCAACAGTTTATCCACAATGATGAATATTGATGGACAACAGAGCTGCAGGCTATGGTTTGATTAAAGTATATGATTTACCATTTGTGCTAATTTTGCAATAACACACACACACACACACACAGACAGACAGATAGACATACAGACGCATACTCGTGTGTGGGATGGGGGTGATAATGTATCTCTCTCTCTCACACACATTTTACATAATCTCTGATGAAGACTGATGAATCATAATATGTAGCATTCACGAATGCTCAGAAGTTTATAATCTCTTAACATCATTTTACATTAGATAATTTTACATAATTTATCCATGTCAGTGTGAAACAATGTGTCTCTTATTAACTTAAAAGACATATTATTAAATTAAAAAGTAGAAATAGTCAATGTGACCTGAAAAACACATCATACGGATGGTCAGAAAGTCAGTGCTTTGATTACTGGCTAGTAGCCAATAGGCTTAGTTAGTTACACCTACAATAACAGCATATGTGAGGACAGGTTGAGAAGCATTAGGATGAGATAAGACTCCTGGCCCTAAAAGTAAAACCAACAAATGAAAAAAATTCACTGTAAAATAATTTCGCAAAAGAAATTCCAAAATAAAGTGACTTTGTGAAAATGATTGGTTAAAAGTACTTTTGAAAGTTCCAAACACCCATTGAGGTGTGATCAATGTATAGGAAAGACTAATCTACGTAACTCATAAATGTAATAATATTAACAAAGAAATGCACACAGTCAACTGCATTTGTTGCTTGATTTGTTACTTAATTTTAACCAAGCGAAACTTAAATCATTTAGAGGTATTAACTGCAAGATAAATTACTGTTGAAGAGCAGCGGGAGCATGACTTTAAAGTTGACATTTACTAAGCAGACATTTTGAAAGAGCACGAGATAAGAGACATGATAGCATCATGAGCTTTGACGTCTGCTTAACCGCATAAAATATGCCCTCATTAATCCTTCCATATTGCCACACAGATTGCATTTGAAGGATTGAAAACTATTGCAACCTTCGAGGCAGGGGACTGACATGTTTTATTTCTCAGCTCCTTTCTTTTAGGTCGTCTGCTGGCATTACAGCTTCCAGCTGTCCACGGTGCAGTTGATGTGGGCTGTACAAACATGGAAAAGCAGCCAGTGTGACAGAAAGTGGCGTGGGGACCCGAATACTGATCACTTCATTTGTAGTCAGGCAACGCCACAGCCACCCTTCGGTACAGTATTTCATCAGCTGTCGTATGTACTAACTTTTTTTTTTATCTCTGCATCGCAGAATATATATATATATAAAGTCTTAAATCTCAAGTCATGGTACAGTACTTTGAACACTACTTCTCATCGGTTATGTAAAAGCTTGTCTTACCAAAGCTTCAGGACAAGACAGAAATGAATTATGGCTGATTTACTTCAGTGGGTAATCCCCTCTTTGTGGCTCCGTGATTTACTTCCTATTGCAGCGCTCACCGATAACAGCTTAGGAGAATTTTCAGAATATGAAGTTGAAGTCAGAAAATTGCCTTGAGAATCAGTTGTCTCTGGCAGACAACATGTTGTGTGGCAAGCAGCAAAATATTGCACTTAAGAAAAAATATATTGCATTGTAAGCAAAATGACAGAGTTGAGTGCAGCATCAGAGATACTGCACACTTTTATCTGGTAAAAACAAACAAATGCACAAACGATAAACAAACAAATCAGGGGTACTTCATTGGAAAAGCAAGGTATACAGTAACATTTTCTTGTGGGTACACTTTGGCTTTAATCTTCTTTTGGAAGTGACTTTGGGAAGTCACTTTCCATTCCCCAATTTTAAATATAATCTGGACAACATGACATGCAACAAGTTCCAAGTGGAAAAGTTGTCCACCAATTACAGCAAAAAGAAAAAACAGACATTCAGCCCATCACAGCGAATGTCCAATAAAAAACATCACTGTCTGTGAAAAGCTTCTTTTGATTGTTTCTTCTTTGAACTCAATGTACTTGAAATATTTAACAATCAGCATAATGATAACTAACCAAGGCAAATAATAACATGAGCAAAAAAGATCAACAACAGAATCAATAAAATCATCTATTTTAACGTTTTAAGACACCAAATGGCACCCCTAGGCAGAGGTGCTGTGAGACTCGAGACTTGGCAGCTTCATGACCATAAAGAAACTAGCAGACCGCACTGAAGCCAAGAAACAGATAGATACAGTAGACAGAATAGTCACCATAGATATTGGAATTGTCCATAGAGCTCATCTCTCTCTCTCTCTCTCTCTCTCTCTCTCTCTCTCTCTCTCTCTCTCTCTCTCTCTCTCTCTCTTTGCAGGGACCATGACCTACCACCGCGCCACTTGGCTTGTATAGTCCTCAGTAGTGGTTGGAAATCCACCATCGTTCCTCTTCCCATATCGTTCCCCTTTCCCACCTCTGTTCTCGTCCCCTCTACGCTTGGGAAGCCTGCCCTGCTCTCTTTGTTCCCGTAGCCAGCGCCTCTCCTCGCGCCTCCTCAAGCGCACCTCCTGGTGCTCCCGCTGGCGTGTGAACTGGAAACGCTGGAGAAACAGGTCCTTGGCGTAGTCGTACAGCTGCATGTCCAGGAAGTTGAGCTCCTCAATGCGTCTGCGCACGGCTTCGCTGAGGTCCACGTTGGCGGCGCGCGTGCTGTTGATCTGCGTGAAGGCAGAGATGAAGCGCAGGCTGAACGTCCGCTCGAACAGATACTGCGTCTTGCGCTGGAACTCCGTCAAGCCGTAGAAGGCCATGTTCTTCAGGTTGCTCATGGCGCTGGTCAGCAGGATGTGGTTGCGCTCACTCTCATTCATGGAGGAGAGGTTGTAGCAGCCCACGAGGCTGAGGTCAGCCAGCATGCGGACCTGCCGGTTGTTGGCCAGGTTGGACGGGCAGTTCATGAACTCCGTGAGCGTGACGCCGGACCAGTCGTCCCCGTTGTAGCAGGTGGGAAGCTCGTCCTGGGTGGGCGCGCGGCCGTCGCACATGTGGAGGGAGGTTTTCCACGTGGCGCCGCGCTGCACATGCTTCCACTCACTCAGGTACCGGGAGACGGGGTCGCGCAGCATGGTGATGTAGTAGAAGTTCCTGCAGCCAAAGCAGACACAGCGAGACAGAGCCGTGAGCACACCAAACATCACAGAGGGATGTCCGGCATTGTACTGACAGATGGTGATGTCTCTGACACACTTCAAGGTTGAATGCTAATTCGCAGACTCAAAGTCCCGCTAATGAGATTATTAAGAGTTCCCACTCAAACACACATCAGAGAAATAGAGAGGATCAAAGAAAGTGCAGTTGGAAGTCAGTGTGTCACTCTGTGTACTCATACCTACCGGCACTTAATAATTGAAAACACATGCACGACTCATGTATTTGGCACAAAAGGGTTAACATTGCTGTCATGTTCACTAGATATTTTACTTGTTTGTTGACTTTCTACCAAGACTTTGTAGTGGGAAACACCAACTGGATTAGATGGAACATTAAAAGAGTGATATTCTTTTTTATTTTCCCCATTTTCAAAGTGGTGTTGTGTGCGGGTGGGGGGAAAGATGTTTATTGTTGTAAAATACTATATTTCCTCATCCCACTTATTAATTATTTATGCATGTGGGAAATACCTGCTGTTGGCATGCATCATATATAATAATAAATAATAAAATTATTTATATATCTACAGCTTTGATAGCGCCTTATTTCCGCATTCAAAAATAAGGTGGATCCACAGCACTGCTTCCCCTCTAGAGAGTGTCTAGAGAGTACTTGTAAGCCCAGGGACCGAAACTGAACATGGAAGACCAACGAGGAAGCTTTACTTCGATTCATCAGTTTTTCTGCAGTGCCAACATAAGGACATTCAAAGCAGAGGACACTGTTGAGGCTCATTGGCTGAGGCAGGAAGCAGCCAAAAACACGTTCAGTATTACTTACTTCATAACGGGTGAAATGTGTGGTTTATTTACTATTTATTGTTTCACATACAACTGTGCAGGAAAGTAAGCATGGCAAGGGTGTAGAGTGTTATGTGTGTGTTTGGGGGGGGGGTGGGTAGAGAGGTGTGTGAGCCACTCGGCACTCAAGTGACGAAAAACATCATAGTTTTTATTTCGCTGAAATTGAGGAGTGTCCCTTTTATTTGCCCTTCATCCCAAGGTTGAGGGCCTCCGAGGAGCTCTATCAGTCTGCTGAACCGCAGGTATGTCAAAACGGGCAGAGATGGACAGTAGAGGCGAGACCGGTGTTGGCCGGGCCAGTGTCCCCTAAGGTGACATCCTCTGAGTGCCATGTGAATTTTTAATGAGGGGCCCTGGAGAACCGTCTGGTCGGATAAAGTGGAGCACACCGCTGAGATTTCACACTGACTCCAAACCTGCTCCACGCTCCAGTACAACAAGAATACACACACTCACGCAGGTACGGAAAGGAGGGGTCCACAGAGATCACACAATGCCTAGTAGGATAGTTCTGTCTGTATTTGATTGTCCTTCGGAGCCGGAAGAGGGCCGTATGCTGAAAAGTAAGTAGAAGGCTACACTTTATTGTATCAAAATCCATTATTGTATTAACATTAACCTCTTTGTATTACAAACAACTGAAAAAATGATCACGAATGAGTACAAATATGTCTTAAGTTGATTTGAAGGCTCCTTAAAGTAACATGAAGAAGCTGTGACTAGAGCGCTGTTGGCAGCTGCTGTTTCCTGGTTCCTGCGGTGGGCTCACTACAGCCCCGTCCTCATTAGACTGTGTCCGGGACATAAACACATGCAGCTAGTGTTGTCTAAAGCGCACTCAACAGTCCAAAGGTCAGCTATGTGCACCATCAGTGTCACAACACATCAGTGTCAACATGTCTGCATGGCTGAGAAGCCCTTCGCTGAGTGATACAGATAGAAATCTGAAGAAGGGGTGGGTGGGGGTGGGGGTGGGGGTGGGGGCTAACAACCTTCAGTACCTTAGGATGTAAAATCTTGTGGGTACAGCATGTAACCGCTGAATTAAGACAGCGGTTCACAAACATTTTGAGCCATGTCCTCCAGAAAACCGTGATTTGTCACAAGCAATGAACCACTTCTGTTATTAGCGTAAATTAAAATGAAAGACCACAACAGTTAAAGACCAAATGTATGCCCATTTTAAGATTTAAGATAATGAACTAAATTTGAACATGTAAAATATTCTGCTTAAAAAGGTGCTGTAGGTGGGATTTAAGAGCTATACATTTTGTGTAATTTCATATTTAGTAATGCCATATACATCTGTCAGCGAGTGAAATGTGAGAATATCTGCTCTGGTTTATCTCTGCCCCTGCCTCTATTTACATTTACAGCATTTAGCAGATGCTTTTATCCAAAGCGACTTACAATTACATTGTGCTATTACATGGAGCAGATAGGGGTTAGGCATCTTGCTCAAGGATGCTTACAGGTAAGCCGACTCCGGGGCTCGAACCCACGACCTTTTGGCTGGGAGTCCAACACCCAGACCACTAGACTACCCTGCCTCTATATAAGTCGATTTAGATTTTTTATGGTGCCCGTCAGAATTATGACCTATCAGGACCTCTTTTCTCTTATTGGTCCGGCAAATCTACCTGTCAATCACATGCATGTGCGCTCACAGCTACAACAGATGTGTCAATGGCGTTTTGCAATGGCAGACCAACGGGCTCCAGAGGAAGGTACCAGAGGAGGAGGGGTGGGTTTTTTGTTGTTCTCTCTTTAATTTTTTTTTTAGCTAGCTCTCGTTGCAACTCAAAAATCCTATCTACAGCAGCTTTAATAGCTCTTTAAATTAAGATTTATCTATATATATTTATTATCTTGTGACATGGGTTTAATATTACAAATACAGTATGTCTACATTTTAAACTCTTTGATCTACAGCTTTTTTAAGTATTTATTCAGATACTCGGATTGCCTTTTTGGGTAACTAGTTTCAGATCAGTGCTGCGAGAGACTCACAAGCTCGCAACTGTGGGGACAGATCTCTGAAAAGTGAGAGTTGTATACTCTACAGTCTACAATACGAGCACAAATTAAATATTCGCTGTCCTTGCCGGTTTCGTATACGGTTATTTACGTATCAATAAATGCACGTGTACCGCAGTCAATGAGGCGATCTTAAAGTGCAATTTGTATTTACGACAGTGGTGTAAATGTGAATTACACTCTGAAACTGTAGGGGGAGCCTGGGAGCAAAAAATACAGAATACTTGCATAAATGGGCTTTAAGTCTAGCCTTGGGGGACCATCCTGATATCAAGAGCTCCAGTTTGGAGATATCAGGATGGTCTCGCGAGGCAACTTTAAGTCTGCAGCCCTGAACTAGTTAGTTAATCATGGATCGATATTTGATGGGAGCCACATCGCAACTCTCTCAGGCCCAAAATGCTCATATCTGAAGCAACAGCATTACCAGTGCGACTCAGCTGGAGCATTGACTAAATAGGGCTCATTAGAGAAAGATGAGATGGAAGAGGAATGGCTCAAAGTGGCACCTAATCCAGGCAATGACAGTGGTGTACTGTCGAAGACCCAGAGTTGACAGGAACGCGGCAGTTGGGTGCTATTTTAATACATTTGGTAATTGTAAATTGTAATTCAGTAATTAATAAGGAGTCAAAACAAAGGTTCAAAAGATTGGGCTGAATTATTACTAAAGTATACCTTTAAACTCAATTGAACAAACTAGTTACATGCTGCTTGGTGGTATACACACAATACAGTATAATTATATGGCTTAGTGTTTAATTTTCACTGTTTCTGCTAGCTAGTAGCCACAGTTTATACAAAGGAGAATGGACATTCTACTCTAATAGGACAGCGCAGCAGGCGTTGACATTAGTCCACCCTTGAACCTCAAACTGCTCCACAGCACACGGAGAGAACCATCTGGGCAGACGGCAAACCGCTATTCATCCTCACCCAGTGGTGCAACAGCCAACTGGTTGTAATTGTCTGCAATTAACCTCAATGACACGATTTCAACCCACTGCCCCCAATGATTGCATGCTACTAGAAAAGGACATGGTACTTTTAGCCTCAGCACATGGTTTTGGAGGTGGAGGAAAGGGCTCCGCTTGTCACGCCATTCCAGTGTGGGCGTTAGATGTTGTTGCAGGCGCTTAAGGATGGGAAAAATAAAACAATAAAACTCTTGAGCTTCAGCACAACTTATTGGTGTTGGCCTACAAGGCAGTAAAAGGAACTGCCCCGCTCTACCTCCAAGCAATGGTAAGATTCCAGGCCCCAACCGGAGAACTTCGATCCATCACCTCAGCTGGCCGGCTGGCACCTACGAGTTTCGTAAGAGTCTCGACTCTTCTCTGTCCTGGCGCCGCAATGGTGGAATAAGCTTCCTGCAGCAGTCAGGACAGCAAAGTCACTACTGATCTTAGAGACTTAAGACCCACCTCTACAGAATCCACCTTGGTACCTTGGCCACCAAACTCTCTACCTCATAGCCCTCCCACTAACAGAAGTCCTCTATAACAATCCTTTATATTCTGTCTATCCTCCTTGTCTATCCTCCTTTTCTTCTCTCAAAAAGCACTTTGCAGGTACAGTATTTAGGCTGCTAGCATTTAATTATTTTGGGGGATTGAATTATATTTTTAAAAGGAATATATTGAGTAATGTACTGTTTACTGAAAAATGCATAAGCTAAGTAACCATGATGACATAATGCTGTCATTATTTTAGGAGAATATTGTTTGCTTGCAATAACTGGTAGTTAACCGGTTCAACTGTTGACACATGTAAGTGTAAGTCGCCTAAGTCGTTAGCTAAATGCTGTAAATGTAAATGTTATTTTTTCCCCCAAAAAACATTTAGATAACAGTAAATAAGTACAGGTAGCTAGCGAGTGGAGCAGTCATACTGGCTGACACATGTTGACTGGAGTAGTGTGGGGAAGGTGTCTCCTGATTGGTTACTGGGTTGTCATCAGTTTAGAACAATATATTTTCCCCCCACTGTTCATTAGACCAGTGGTTCTCAAACTATGTTCGGAGATCCATTTAATTTTCAAAATATTATTTATGTTATGCTATAAATAAATACCACGTATTTATTGGGGTTGTGTTTCATAAAGTTTGAGAGCCCCTGCATTAGACCACTGCAATCCAGAAAAGTAATGGAACAGTTTACTTAACTCCAGCACAGCGTTCTGTTTACAGTATACAGTATTTGAGGAAAATACATAAACCTCGAGATGAATGCTTCCAACATCGGTTGTGTGGACAATGTGAGAAGTGGGAAAAGCTCTTTCTGCAATTTGACTTCACTTGACTCTGCTCTTCTCTTCCTCCATGTCCAACTGACATTTGTGCCCCCCTAGGAACAGCAACCTTTCCTTAAAGGTTGTCACATTAATCACGCTGATGATTTCACTGGTCAATATCCCTCTGAATCGCCTTTTCTTATCTCTCCCAATGATGTGCATCACGTCTCTTCTTTGACACTTCAAACACATACAGTATAAACAAGTGTTCAGCTATTTCTTCATCTTTTCATCGTTTGTTTCATTGCTGTTTCCAATACATCACCGATGCGAGGAAACGTTTGTAATGACACAAGAGAAAAATAACACAGCATGACACGTTGCTAATAATGTTTATATTTCATGTTCAGAAATGAAAAGGGGGACTTCGCTGTGAGTTTATACATAACGGTCTATAATAGCTACATAGTTTGTTTCATTCTTTTCGTGTGTCACATTATTCCATTAAGTTGTTATGCATGGAAATTCAAGAACACTCAAGAAGAATAAAATATAAATAGGAATAAAAAGATCCAAGCCGTTTCTCTGTTGTTAAGCTATGACACAAAGCATTTTTTATCTTAACCCTCTCAAGCCTATTTGGGGTGACTGGAGCCTTTCCCAGCCTACTTTGGCCATGATGAGGCCAGCTAACACTATGTTAGCATGGGCACTACATACCAGTGGCTGACTATGGGCGGCAGGCCCTATCTTACACCCAGCGCAAAGCGGTGCCAAGCACGACGCAAGTGTCTATGCTAATTTCAGACTGATTTCCTGTCCCAGTGCCCATGTTGTTTAAATAGAGCTTAAAATGAGGTGTGGTCAGGCGCATTGTTGGCACATTACTATCTTGAGGAAGCGGAAAGCGATTGACCAACAATAACCTGGTCTGAAGTCAATGGCGCAGTATTACACTAATGCAGTGTGCATTATTAAGATGATAATATGCCCCTGCATAGCCAGGTGAACAACGTGCTTACACTCTTGCTTGTTGCACACACAGGGACACGCAGCAGCACACAAACATGCAAAAGATTAAAAAATAAAAAGATTACAATGTGAAAGATTATTATTGTGTACATCAACATATTTTATCCTGCTGGAATCCTGCTGTTGTCGTAAATAGTCTGCTCGGGCGCTTTGACATGGCGCACGAGCAGATCTGTTTCCTCTCCAGAGAAGAGTTCTTTCTTACTTAGTTCTTTCTTAAATAATTATGAATATTAAGAATAAGTACAACCCTGAACCATGCAACGTTAAACAAAAAAAAATTTGTTAAATGCACCTGTGTCATGCGCTTTGGACCGTGAACTTAAAATAGGGCCCTAAAATTCTTTGGAAGTGGGTGAAGCAATCTCCAGGCATTGTGAGGCAATAAGGCTACCAGCTAGGATACTGTGCTGCCAAAGAAGGCGTTAACATGAAAACACAGTTATCACCTAGACTTTTGAAAAGGCAGGTGTTGTGGAATTATACTTTCATATACGTTGATTGTATGTTTTAGGACACTCTGTAAATGTAGGACCCCCCTAGGGCCAATTTTGCCCACTGTGGCTCTGTGTCATATTTACCACTAAGCCATCCCAGCAGGCAACAACATTTGAGTAGCACATCATGTCAGTCCAAAGCATCTTACAGCAGTGCAGTTTGGGGATATGGGGTACGCCGTTAGTGCTGCTCTGGGCAAAATTATGACATCACTCTAAAAGAAGGCCTGAATGATCCTCGCATCGAACAACACCGTAGGTACATCCATTGCTCTCTGTACGTGACAAAATACACCTGTTGGTTTAGCGTAATCTAGTTTAGTATAATGCAGTGAGTTTGTGTAATTATGTAACTGTATGGTGTTGTGTGTTGTTGAGCATTGCCTGGTAGTGTGAAACCTTTATTAAAGCGTCTTATCAGCTTAGAGGTTCTGGTGGTCTAATGTGATAGAATACCTGTGGAACTGGTTTCAAAATAGATTTACGATTACAGCAATCTGTCATGAGTAAAGGCAAGAATGTTCTGTTTAGCTTCTGGCTGTGAGCGGGATTCCTCAAGTCTTGTCAAAGATGACGCAGAGGACAAAGTGTGTTGGCATTACATCTCAGGCTCATTAGCACATGGAATGAGGTCTTCAGGGAGAAATCTGTTCCCCAGCAGTGTGTGACAACAACACAATACAACACAATCATTTTTATTCTCAGTGGTGTCCTGTAGCCTAAGGTGAAGCACTAAAAATACTGCCCTCTTCCTCCTATGCACACAATACAGTATGTCCCACTTAAGCTCCATGTCCTGAATATATAAAACACTAGCAGAAACACACACTAGAACATCATGCTTGAGTTGAGCCGATGAGTTGAACTCAATTAACAGTGGAATGGAACTGACAATGGAGTGTCAATAGAGTGTGAATGTAGAGTGTCATGGTTATAATGCCAACATTTGCATTCATCTGTGTCATTTCTATATTTAAAGAGTGTCCTAAACAAAGTTCGATTAAGTAACCCTGAAATCCTTTTTTCCCCAAAGTGTTGTATGCTCACATTTGATCTTCCCCTTAAAAAATCGAATCAACACCCCCAGTGCTGTGCTCTTCACTCTATGAGAAAAAGCTCTGAGCTCCAGGAACACTCAGCCCAAAGAGAGAAATCACATCACAGCTTCGGCCAGGAGGTTCAATTTTCAGTCTCTTGAGCAAGAAATAAATAACCTACAAAGAAAATTGTTACCTACCAGAAGCCACAAACCTTTACCATTATTTCGTATTGTTCTCAGCCTATATTTCCAAGGACAAATATTATTTAAGTTTGTGGCTTGTTATCTTATTTAAAGGAGTGGTGTATATTATTTGGCTACTGGGGGCAGAGCAATGAAAAGGTGGCAAAGCAATTATTCTGTTTGTAGGGCGCAAGGTAGTTTTTCTCTCGCCTGGGCATGTTTGATCATTTCCCGGCTCGTCATGACATAGTTTGCGTTGGAATGGGCGTGGGGCGCAGTAGAGGGTGTGTCCGTCCAAATCAGGGGGTGCAGTGCTAGTTTGGTGTCAAATAAAACCAAATATTGCACTGGCGTCTCCGCCTGGTCACGTCTTAGCATAGACACAGAAATTGTGCAGTTTCCGGGCTTTAGATAAAGGTGTACTAAGCACAGACTAATCCAAAATCACACATGCCACTTTTGTGTATGTTACTGTATGTTGGCCTATCTCATGAATACTACTAATGACTACTGCCATTAACCTTTTTAATTACATAACAAAATATATGCATGTGTATCATTGTCTTCCAACATAAAATATGTATAATATATGCATGGGATGGAATGCATTACGCATGGAAAACAACATGGTAACGGGGATTTCAATATTTCAATTAACCTCATTCAAACTGAATGGTCTAACTGATTGCCTAGGCTAATAGACCTTTTTCACAGTGACAAGTGGTACTGAAGAGGGGTACACTTCCTGTCTAGCCTCTAAACAGAGGAAATCTTAATGTACGCAAATTTTAACTCTGAGTTTATTTGGCTGATTAGACTGACTGTAGACTGTTTAAAGTTAGTTGAAGTTGTAATGCAAAAATTGCATATACTAAAAGAGACTGAGCAAGCAGTGCCACATTAACTCAAAGATCTGTGTGGACATGGACAACAATTCATTTAGACAGGACAGGAAGATTGTGTACTGTGAAAAAGGTCTATTAATCCGTGATCAATCCGTGAACTATTTAAGGTCTCCTGCTGTGTTCATAGAATGCGGAAAAAATACTTTTGTCGTCCATTACGAAATTTTTCTGTGGTTCCGGTCCTGGTTTTCTGTCTCACTCATTGCTTTGTCATTTGATTTGATCATTGTTTTAACCTGTTTTCCCTTGTATTTAAACCCTGTGTTTCTGTCAGTTTGTTGCTAGTGTTGTTTCATGTTCACTAGTCCCCCGTGTGATCGTTGCGCGTTCTCGCAGTGTTTTTCTGTTTCTGATTCCATGTTGCCTGTCTCGACTCTGCCTACCGCTTAACCATCTTGTACTTCTGCCTTAACAAATACTCTGTGTACCGAACCCTGCCTGTATCTCAACCACGCCTGCCAAAGTAAATCTCTTACTTACCTGCATCTCTATCTCTGAGCCTCCTTGCGCCCAGGTCCTACACAAAGTTATGGTTTTGCTATGGTTTTTGTCTTTTTATATTAATAAACGTATCATCATACAGTCTCCGCAATCAACTGATTATAGTTAAGCAGCCTACATCAATAGTCCACTTTACTATTTTCAGCAACTTACCATTTTTTTTTACCCTTTTGAGTAGGTTCAGTTGAATCGGTCACTGACTGTTTGCCACAGCATGCATGAATCCACACAGGAGTAAGTCTGTGACACAGGCGAGCAGCAAACCGGGTAGTTACTTTGGTAAAAGTAAAAAAAACTCCTACAATACCGTCACACACACTTAATACGTAACCTTTGTTTTACTTAACCTTATGTATAGATTTATGTGTAGGGTATCTGAGTCAGAAAATGACTTAATCAATGTTTTGGCTAACCCTGTAC
>JAODLI010000012.1:1738637-1749594 GCA_027575585.1 Percopsis omiscomaycus | reverse complement strand
GAGAGAGAGACAGAGAGAGAGAGAGAGAGAGAGAGAGAGAGAGAGAGAGAGAGAGAGAGAGAGAGAGAGACAGAGAAAGAATAGGGTTAATTTGGAGGAAGGAGAAGTACAAGGTTAGACAAGAGAAAAAAAAATAGCAGGGGAAAAAAATAAATATATATATATATAAACAACATGCCTAGTTGACAAGGCTTAGCTCCTAGGTTGGCTGTGGTTACAAAACTGTAGATTAGCTGCTTGAAGTTTAATAGCCATAAACAGGGTATGGGTGCTTATACACAGTATGAGGAGAGAACTTGTTAAATACAGTAAAAGCCAAATGGAACGGAGGGAAAACGTGAACAGACAATTGTGTACAGGTTCAGCATGCAGGAAATGGGGTTGGAGAGGTTGCTTAGTTACTGGTTAATCGCCATGGTGCTAACTCCACAATTTTAATATTAAACTTTTAAACGTGACTAGAAGCACCAGCGTTTCCAAAACATCTAGAGATACTGTATGTTGCAAAACTGAGGTTTTCCTGGTTTTCCAATAGTGTAAGTACTGCATTTCAGTGGCTGCAACTGCGAATATTGTCGTACAAAGCCCCAAGCAGAAACTGTAGTATTACAACACAGAAAACAAAGTTTCCATTGCTATTTGCATTTTTAGTGCAGTGTGCACTTGACTGCTGCAGCTGTTTTTCGTATATCCACTCTAGTCAGACAGAGATAAACAGAAAGTCTAATAGCAGATTGTAATATTGATTTAAATAGAGGAAAATATGATTATAAATGAAAATAGGATTATGTATTCTCAGGTTAATCATTTACACAAGCAGTTCTCAAATGTTTTTACCCATGACAATTTAGAAATTCTTATTAACAATAATAAAGAGTATTTACACTGATAACCATTGGTCTAGACAGGCCAGACTGGGGCAAAATGTACAACATTAACACAATCCATGCTATATGGGAAGTTAAACTTAATTAACAACCAGTCTTAGCCACCCTGCAACAATAATGTTCCTGATAGGTGGCCATAGGTGTCATAGGATGTTGATTGGTCCGGTTATTTTCTAACCGAGCAAGTTTTGAATGGGAGTTGAGGAGATCAAACTAATTATGCGGACAAATCAACGCTGTTAAATTAAAACTCCAAGAACTTTAGACATGTAGACCAAAACTCTATAGAAAAATGTAAACCTTGAATCTTAGAGTCACCTAACTTTCTCAAGAATGACTACAATTACATATTGGTAATGACACTTACAAAGCAACTTACTGTACAGGAATACAGTTATTAAAGATTAGATAAAGGTATTAAGGAGCAGGTAGAGGTTAGGCATCTTGCACAAGGATGCTTACAGTTAGAGTGGGCATGTGGGGGATCTAACCCACAACTTTTTGACTGGGAGTGGACCACACTAACCACCATTAGACTAGATAAATAAAAAAAGAAATTTATTGCAAAAATTGTGGTTGCTTCGGAATGTGCAAATATGAATTTGCCCATGGCTAGCTTCCCACACCGGTAGCGAGAGAAGGCGTGATGGACGGCTGGATGAACGGAAGGTGGGTGACCGTAGGAGGCAGGGGAGCCGTCAGGCATGAGAAAGGAGAAGGAAAGGGGGTGGGGGGGGGGTTGTGGAGCGAGGGATAGGAGTCTCATTCTCGTGACTCAATGCAGCCAGAGGCTAATGCAATAACTATAGTTAACTAATTTTCCAGTTAACCCTGAGGGGGTCTAGGATAAGACTGCTTCTACTGTGTGAGAGAGACCACTAGAGATGAAACAGTAAGAGATACAGGCTTTTAGGAAATCTAGGAAATACTGTGTCTTGTTTGGTTTATTCTAATACATATTAACTATCAAGAGAGGTTCATTTGGACTTTTAGCTTTAGTTGGAAACTAACAATGTCAGCTAGTTATTTTTAAACCCACATGTTCCATATGTAGTCTATAAATGTATCATATCTGAGCAGAATGTGTGTTTTACCTATTGTCTCAATGAAAGGAACTACTTTTAGCAGAAGTAGTACCTCCATTTTATTTGGATATATCGAAAGCACATGACTGGACAAAGTAAAAGGTCATGCATGCTCATGCATGCGAGGATGCATGATACAGTACAGAGGGCCCGTCTTTTCTCAGCTGTGTCTCCAGTGGCTGATAAATACATACTATAACTGCTAGTGTTAGCTAGCTAAGTATGTCCAATATTGGATCGCATAAAGTGTTACCTATATTTCTAAATGGCTGTGTTGCATGTATCTTAGCTCTTTATTCCTGGATGTTAGATGGCCAGGTGGATAATATTCACGTGGCAAGATATCTGCCAAAATGTATCATCTTTTATTCATCTGATCAAAGCCTATTTATTCCTCTGTATCGCCCTTCCATCTGGTAGCAGTTACCTGTTTTATAGGCGGGCATCAGATCAAAGTTTAGATATGGCATGTTAGTTCAAACATGATCAAGACCAAGAGTCATTTACATATATTATTTGGCACAAAAAGGAAAGATTGATGATTTACATGATCTAATGACGCAAATCTCTCATCAGAGTTAGTTGAGCTCAGCAAACCCCTCACTCCACACACACACACACACACAGACGCTTATGTGAACTTATGTGACCTGATTTACCTGTTGGAAAAAAAGCGGGCTGCTGGAGTTGTGCGTTGGCCAGCGCCTGCTGGTAGTGCAAAACACTGGGGTTAAACAGGGAGCTGGCCCCATTGGTCTTCTCAAGCGCCTGTCTCTTTGGTAGCGGCTGCAGGACCCCGTGTGGAAAAGCCTGGCATGGCCAAGACACACAACAGACATTTTGTGAAGAGGAATCTATCTGTACTCTGTGCAGTCAACACAAATATTGTATGTATGTATGTTTTTGGCTAAGCACAGCACAACATGTAAAAATGAGTTAACTTTGTAGCTATTACAGGGACAACGAGGAACTAAACACTAGCAAGAAAATAGTTAACATTTCACTTAAAGAAATAAAGTGATAAATGGACTAAATTTAACATTACGTCGTAATAACTTCACAGTATGCTAACATCCATATTTGACACTGGTAATTATAAGTACATCAATTATATAAGTGTCTTACTTGATTCACAAAAAACAAAAGAGCCAGCTTAAATCTTGTGAGTGGCTACAGTACAACTAAAGATGCTACATGCAAAGCAGAAGGTGAAAGTTCAAAGTACCAGGTCTACAGTTGCCTCGAGGGGTCGCTTCATTGCTTTGGCAGCCGACTGAGTCTTTAATTAGCAGGCAGCGAGCACATGATGGCAGTGGGCCAATGGGATTCAAGCGTATTAACATACAGGTAACAGCAAGCAGAGGTGCGTCATGGGGGACAGCATTGCATTGTGGGTAGGTGAGAAGGAAAAAAAACAAAAACAAAAATAATCTGAATGCAAGTATACCACATACAAAACAATAGGCATGCACATAAACAAAAAAACTTGTTTTGTTTTGTTTACTCATTTTTGAATTAGTACCAAAGCAAAAAGCATCTACGGTATATTAACGTTTGGTTAAAAAAGCAAAGTTCTAAGATGTATTTGAAAATACTAGAGGAACATTTTAGTAGTAAAGTTAACTAATTCTGAAGACATAAACCACTTCTAAAAAAAAATAATCAACAAATAACAAAATAATAGGCTAAACATACAGCACTGACTATAGATAATGGACTGAATTCTTGCATGCAATTTCTACAGAGGTTTTCTGAGCCATAACTACAGTCCTATATACTGTACACACACTCCCACACCACACAACAGTTACAGTGTGTCTCAAGTAATCATACTTGTTATTGTGTGAGTTGGCCTGTGCCTACTAAATAACATGATAGATTTGGATGTGAATGATCGCTGACCAAGCCCCACATCTTATTCTACCAAGCCCCTACAGTATAACAGCACTGAGTGCTATGTGCATTTGCGTGGCCAAATGGTAAATGTAGATAACCAGTCAGGACCCTTTCTGCAATGGTGGCACGACATCTATCTAACGTAATGAGTGACAGATCTTTAAACCAATACTGCACCTAGAGGAAATGTGATCAGTTTGGTGTGATCAACAGGAAGAAGTGATAAAATCCTGTGACAACGTTATATCACAGAATGTGGAGCTCTGTTTATTCTTAAAGGGACAATAATCCTCGATCGCATTATACCCCCCCAGATCTCCAAATAATCACCCCAGCTTGTTTGGAAATGCACAAAATGCGTGTGGGTGCGTGTCCTCTCGTAATGTGAATACAAAACAAAAACGCTGATTAGTTGAGAGTCGTCTTGAACTGACATGAGTTGTGGTTCCAAAACAAGCTGGGACGATTATTTGGGGTTCTGTGGAAGCTAAAATGCAATTAAGGATTGCCCCTTTTAAATTCCTCCTAGTTTCCGCTAAATAGCATTTAGCCTAGGAACAGCTATTACAAACATGGCTACAGTTATCCAAGTCAAACTAAATGTGAGTTGTTTAACATTGTTTATGAATTAAGTAATAACGTTTTATTTAAATGTACATGTTTATTGCCTGACAACTTTTGAATGACACATTGCTGGTAAAATAAAGTCAAGCACATGCATAAGCCTCTTGCATCTTGTATGTGGAATTTCGAATAGTATACAGTATCATAGTAAATTCTCCTAAGGAGCCGCAGTACACTGATGAGTCAGTGTTAACAGACTGAAACAGCATGGTTAGTTCAAATGGAAGGTTTGGCGTGACAAGCAAACATGACTGCATCCAGCTTGCAATGAGGAAGAAGATCACAGCGTGGAACGCGACAGAGAATGAGGCACAAAAAAACATGACATCAGCATTTCAGTGCAGTGCAGGGCACAGCCTATTGCCTATACTATCCTTTTAATTGTTAGGTTTAGGTTTTTAATGGCGTTGCACTTTGATGAAAGGTCTTTAGCAAAGGTTTAAACCCTAAAAAAAGGACTTAAAGTGCTAGGCAGTTCTTTGTCCGGAGGTTGACCCTCTTACCTCCAAAAAAATACTATACTTTAGTGGCTAATGTTTAGATTTAAAATGGTGAACCAGACATGGAAAACAATGATGAAAGAAGGGTGTGTACAGTGGAATGTGTTCCCTCCTGTTGTCGGGCAGGGCATTGTTTACCTTGGAGCGGGTTCAAGTAGCTGAGGTCGCAGCGCGGAAAACCCTCCTATTGTTATTCGCTATGTATGTAATGACCTCAAATGTGAAACGTGTCTGGTACGCCTGGGTACCCCTGGGTATTGAGGATGGGTGTTTGCATTTAAAATTAAATTTCTGTTTTCTACAGCTGTTTTAAATGTTTAAATCTCTAATGGACAATATTTGACTTATTTTGCAATGTAGTGATACCAATGTAGTAAATCCACTACTACTACGACTACTGTAAATAGAATATAAGTTAACAAATAATGGTTTTAGCATGGCTTATTGAAAGCAAATGTAAGCTCTGCTTTTACGTTGTAAATCGATCCTTGTGGCATACTGTATAAATACATTTAGCTCATAGTGTCTGTATGGGCTTATGGGCTACATGCTTCAACATTAGCAGCTTCTGTTATGTATTCACTTGTGTGAATACATAGGCAAGAACTATGTTCACCTTATAGCTAAGGTTTGGTGTGTGTCTGTGTTTGTGTGTGGGGGGTTGGGGGATGGGGCAAGCAAGCAGCGATGCAGCAAGCTGATGAGAGGTGCAGCGCTAGAGCATGCCTGTGCCATGTGTGTGTGGGGGGCAGACAGTGGTGCAATACAGGGCGTGTGAGAACACCAACCAAATCTCCATTCAGCAGACACGCAGAGCCTTAAGGGGGGGCAGTGTGAGGCACAGCCAAGAGGCACCATCTCCTGCCAAATCCTTGCCAACTGTCTGTCTGTCTCTCTGCTTTTTCTCAGGATGTCGGGAGCACGTTTTCCATCTAAAGTCCTGATGTCACCCTCAGCTACACATGCACGCTTGTTTGTCTCTGTGATTCAATTTGCACTGATTTGCAGAGAGACGCACTTATCATTGAGAGCGGTGAAGAGACCAGGGGCGGGGTGCTGGGTGAGCCCATTGTCTCTGTATGAACCAAGGGCATTGGAAAATGTACAGGGGCTGCAGTGGGATAATAATATAGTCATGGTGTGATTGTACTGATGCTTTTAGATTTTACTAAATCCAAGTTATTGTATACCTTGCCTCCCTTTGGGAAGTCTATTGTTATAGGATTGTATACAGGAGTCCACTAGAATTAACCAGCAAAGTGGGGGTGTTCTATACAGTAATAAAGCAGTGCTCCACATGGTCTGTTCATATTTTTTTGTTTGTACAACACGTGATTAGCCAGGCTCTGTACAAGTTCCCGGAAACGCATTTATATAATTTTTTCATTTATATATCTCTCTTGGCCAGTGTTATGAAAAGAGATGTGATTCATAGCTCAGGGGTACCAAGCTATTAATCACTATATTTTGGGGGTCATGGGTCAATTTGTTTAAAGCGATATTGAACTTTTGTTAAACCCTTGCCTCTGTACTTTCCTTACCTCAATGGTCCTCACTGACAATAATGCATTGTTTGTGGACTGGAATCTACATTCACTTCCGTTGTTTCTCAAAAACACACTTCTAATGTGTCTTCTAACTGTCTGATTGTCGTCTCTACTGATGGTATTCTCAAGTCACTCCAGTTTGCAGTAGCAAATGACTTTAGATTCTAAATTGAGACAAACTTTAAATTAAACTCTACAACAACAAACATGAGTAACCTGAGAATACATTTTACCAGTAGAGATGGATAGTTTCTGGTCACATACCGAGAACTAGGGGTTAATTCATGGCGAATGTCAGCGTGCGGAATATTAACGTAAGGAAGCGACAGAGTTGAGGGTTTAAGAAATGTTCAGTATTGCTTTAAGCCTTAACAAACAGTGTGACCAGGAGGTCCTATGTGCCATCGGACTCACCATAGCTGCGGCAGCAGCTGCAGCCTGTGCGGCCACGGCTGTCTGGTTGGCCTGGTGCTGAGCGGCCTTGATCTTGGCCTGGAGGTGGGCGGGGGGGTGGAAGTACTTGCACTTCTCGCGGGAGCAGCGGCTCTTGATGTAGTCCATGCACACGGTCACTGTGTTGTCGCTGGTGTCGATCATGGGGCTGTCGCTGGGGTGGGCGAAGCGACAGTCCGTCTCACCCCGTGCGCAGTTCCCCCTCTGGAACTCGCGGCACACCTGCGTGCATGATGGGGGATGGGGGGTATAGAGGAAGAGAGACAAATGGACACAGTCAAAACAGAAAACGCATCTTCATTAGTGTCACTTATTTACTGCTGACAATATGTGGACAATATGTGGGTATTTGGACCATAAACTGAACAGGATTCATTTGGCACGCTTGCGACCTCTGTGGTCAAGAGATGCAAGTGCAGGAATCTTTTTTCATACTGGGATTCTGGTATTTCCTGGTTCGTTTTTGGTTAAGTTTAAGCATTAAACTGCGTATCTGTTTGAGGTTAGAGTTAGGCATAACATTTGAAAATAGGTTAATGTTAGGATAAGATATAGATTTAGGTCCTTTCCAGTACTCAGACCCTCATATTATGTTACACTACTGGTTTCACTGGGGCTTAGGAACACCAGTGCCAATACCAATAGCGATTCAGTAGATAAAAAGAGATCCTATGTAGCTGTAAGGCAGATATTTAAAAGTTTCTCTTGGCAATTAAAAGAAGAGAAGAAAAAGAGAAAACTTTGGAGGAAATATTACTGCATGGAAGAGGCCTAATAGGTGATGTCAGAGACATAGAAACATATAACTATAATAACCAAGTGGTCTAAAGCCACACGACCACACGACAGCTTCGTTCAGTGGGTGTTCATCTGTTCAGAGTGATGGTTCTAATCTCACACACACACACACGTTGGTTTTGTGTGGGAGTGTATTCTGGTCTCAAAGGGAGACTATTTTATTAGAGCCAACTTGGTTGGTTGCTAAGTGATAGCACTATGACAGAAAAACACATCCAGCCAGGCGCACACCTACGCACCACCTCCAGGAGAAAAATTATTGTTTATCTTCATAAAATAGAGTGTAAAATAAACCCTGCCCTTCATTCGCTCGTTCACAATTACTGAGGCATTCTCATTGAGAGAAGACACTTTGCCAGGGGGCAGATTGGGGATATGCAGGAGTCGTATTGTAATTGCCTGACGCTAACTGCAGCAATCTGGAGAACGCTGAATAGACTAGGGGAAAAAAAATATAGTAAAATCACTGCAGTCTCTGTTATGAAAGGTTGTCGTTTCAGGTACATGTTTATGTATTGATTACATTTTGTCAACAGGCATGTTGTGCAATAAATAAAGGCTTGTTATAGCAAGGAGTTATTTACTTGGGGTTATCATCTAGAAAACTGTTACTGTTCAGCTTGTTAATGACACATAATTTTTCTTCTTTATGAATCAAATGATTTTTGTATTTATTTATCTAACAACCCCCTGTGGCTGAGAAGCCAATGGGATTTAGCAGACGTTTTTATCCAAAGTGACTTATAATACAATAACATGGTGCAGATAGGGGTTAGGCATCTTGCTCAAGGATGCTTACAGGTAGGCCAACTCTGGAGCTTGAACCCATGACCTTCTGGCTGGGAGTCCAACACCCAAACCACTAGACTATCCTGCCCCCAATGGTACATTGATTTCTTTTAAATGTTTTACTGAAACTGTAAAGATGGCAGCATGTGGCTGAAACTGAAATGAAACTATAATAAACCTTACAGTTTACTGTATTAAGGTGACACCTACTCTATGTAAATGGTAAGTGATCCCTTCCAAACTAAAGTCATGTGTGATGTCAGAGTAATTGACAACATGTGGGCTAATGGGCGCACTATGCTCAATGGACCCTTTTCACATAGATGTCCTAGAAGGGAAAACCCAGGTGTAACTATGTAATAATAATATGTAATTATATGGCCATTTGCATTGGTTGCTCCAGTTAGGTGTTTACTTAACTACGACACCTCTGAGAAAAGGCTCCATTTGGTTCTGTCTGCTGTCTGCTCCGGTGTATATCTAGCTAAAAGGGATCATTAGCTACAATTGGCTGACAAACTCATCTCGTTAGTGACGAGAAGCGATGATTGGGTACGTCACCTCCAGCTTGTCGGTGCGCAGCAACTTCTGACTGGAGGAGGAGCCGGTCGTCACGGAGACGGGCGGGCTGCCTGGGACGAGGACAGGGGCGCTGGGCAGGATGTCGGTGGGCACTAGCCCCATGCTGTGGGACATGGGTGTCAAGTATGGAGTGTAAGTCAGCCCGGCACTGGAGCCTAGACCCTGGCTGACGGGGAATGTCTGCTGCGGGCGGAAAGAGAGTGTTAGTTTAGGTTATGCCTGAAATGTTTCTGTTGAATTATTTGCTATTTATACAGCTTACAGAAAAAAAATAACAGCCCATCTCTCTTTACCAGGTTTAAAATAGCGGAGCTATGTTGCAAATATACAGAGGTCATCATACAAAGGGTCTAAGTGCAGGTGCAACAATGAGATAGGAGACATTGATGTCAAGCAGGGTCTACAGTACATACACCTACACAGCTGGAATAATGTCAAAACAACATTTTAAATAATATTCATCTTTGTCTACTATAATAATACGTACATTAACACATTTTCTAAGGATTCTGATTGTCTTTATGTTTGGATAATTAAAAAAAAAAAAGTCTCTCTTTATCTTTTCTCACTGTTCCGATTCTTATTATTAATATGTTTTACTGTCAAAGTATTTTTATTTATAGTTTTATGGATTTTGTTAGCATTTCAGAAATGTTTATAGGCGAGTGTCCTCCTTAAATGCGTGGGTAACTCACCTTAAACCTAACCTAATACAGTATTATCGAGAAAAATTGTTGTAACAGGAGCTAGCCTAACTTTTCCCAGGGTACAGCGACGAGAGAGTTTAGGGGCTGTTTTTCTAGTGAGTCACGCTGTGCTGGCAGTCGATTCTCGCGGCATGCCAGATGCCACCGACTAACTAACCATAGGCTGCATGGTGGTGCTGGGGATCATGAATTGCATCTGTTGAGCCAACATGGCTGCCGCCGTCTTCTGCTGGATCAGATTGTTTCGGCCGTTAATCTCCAACTGGGTTTTAAGGTGGGCCGGAGGGTGCAGGTACTTGCAGTTCTCCCGTGTGCATCGGCCCTAGGAAATAGAAAGAAACAAACAAAGGTGGTGGTCAGAATGTCAGGAGAAGGTTCTACACACAAATCTGTCTTGCAATGAGGAATAATAATCAATCTGTTGGCCCCACAATACAATACATTACATTTATTAGCTGCTTAAAGGCAGCATATACATTTATCTGGAAAGGAGTGTAAATATAAGCATGTGAGCCCTTGGCGAGGATGCTGTAGGTTGAGCTATGGGCAGGTTAGCAAGGCGGAGAAGAGTGGAAAAGAAGGAGATAGGAGAGAGAGAGAGAGAGAGAGTTACAAGGTATTTATTAGTTCCACTTTGTGTAAAGCGGTCTCTTACAGAGGCAGAAAAACACGTCCAGGAAGTAGAAGTACTAGCTACATAATTACTCCTCTTTGGACTAAACCAGTTGATTCTAATAGAGTTTAACTTTCTAATGTCTATTAAAGCTTTCATATGCGCAAATTCATAAAAAGAGGTGGATGGGACACCTACTACTGTAAACAGCCCTAATCAGCCTCTCTGATATTAAAAGGGTCTGCAAAGGCAGTACAGTACATACGCCCATGTACTGTATACACACAAGGGTGTTTTAAGTAAATATGGCTGATTATACCTATTTACCGGTTGCTATACTACAAAATGTCCAAAACCAAAACATAATTGAAAAAACATCACCCTAAAAAATCACACCTGAGCATACACACACACACACACACACACACACACACACACACACACACACACACACACACACACACACACACACACAC